>JALDNG010001281.1:0-62689 GCA_024349245.1 Neodontobutis hainanensis
GGCTACTGGTGTTTGGGCACTCTGGCTTCTCAGCCCTTCGCTCTTGTTTCTCTTCAGATCGTATAAATCTTTCGCCTTTTACTAAAGATTTCCGTGGAGAGGGACAGCAAGAGATTTCCCCAATTTTTTGATGCTCTGCTTAACTGTGGAGCCTACTTAATGTGTTCTAAGTAAAACAATACTACTGCTCTCATACTTATCCGGCACCAGTCTAACATATTTCTCTGCCGCTCCAGACCGCCTCACACAATACCACAGCCTCTCTTTTGGCACCCCGTCATAGCTCAAAGCAAATATTGCATCTGTAGTGCTTTCTTGGCGTGAGACCGTACTGCTGCTCACAGATTCTCACTTCTCTAGAAAGGCCATAAATCCAAACAGTGTCCGTTTGGCCCATAGCGACCCCCCAAATTTTTCGGGGGTCCGGCGACGCGCCAGATCAGACCCCTCGGGGCCACTGGTGCGCGTGGACACTCCTCTGAGGCCCTGGCCGCCCGTGCCGATAGGAGAACCCCAAAGTTTTGGACCCAGGCTTGCAATACTGACCCGTCCACAGTGTGGCATAATGGACAGTCCCACTATAGGCTTAGTTCAACGGGCCTCAGCCCCTTTTCTATTAGCAAGGTGTTGGACACTTTGCTATTTAATCACCAGGTGACCACAGCTGACCACTCCATGTGTCCACTTCTCCACTATTTCAGGGAAATTTGTTGGAGACCACTGCTGACCTTTCCTAAGCCACGCCCACATCCCACGAACCCACTATGTGTCCACATCCCAACTATTTCGGTAAACATTTCCCTGACCACTCCTAAGCCACGCCCACATCCCACGAACCCACTATTTGTCCACGAACACACTATTTTAAGGAAATGTGTCGGAGAGCACTGCTGACCACTCCAAGCCCGCCCACATCCCACGAACTCACTATTTGTCCACAAACACACTATTTTTGGGAAATGTGTCGGAGACCCCGCTGATCACTCCTAAGCCCCGCCCACATCCCACGAACCCACTATTTGTACACGAAGCCACAATTCATCAGACTGGGACCAGAAGCGGTCAGATGGTTATGTGCAATAGAGGATGCGTGGTAGCCCCCTTTGGCCACTTTTGACATTTGGCGCAAAGTTGCTCCGGGAGACTTGCCCTGTGGATATGGCATACCAGGGCCCAACCTGAGCTCCCAGTTTGGTTTTTGACCACAACGGATCTTTCTGAACAAATCCAAGTTGCCCATTATTTCAATGTATTTTTGCGTAGTGTGTTCACGGACGGCGTTTGGAAAGGTCCGATCGACTCGGAGTGGACTCTATTTTCTTGTCACAGTGTGTAGAAGCGGGTGCTGAAGTTAGGAGAGGCTACAACATTGTTAATTGGTCAAATAATGTTCAGGGTCAGGTCCCGTTATAGGCTGTGTCTTTTGGAGGCTGACATTTTTTCCCTTTGCTCCAGAGCCAGCCGCCTTCGATGTGTGGTTCTGGGGGCCACTGGAGCCAGCGTGCAAAATTTGGGGCCCCTGTTATTGGGAGTCTTTGTAGTAGACTCCCAATAGCCCATTATTTCAATGTTTTTGTGTAGTGTGTTCATGGACGGCGCTTAAGAAGGTCCAATCGACTCGGAGTGGACTCCTTTTTCTCGCCACAGTGCATGGAAGCGTGCGGTAAAGTTTGGAGAGGCTACGACATCGTTAAGGGCTTAATTGGCGAAGTTAAAAAAATTAACTCCTGGTTAAAAGCGAAGATACTATGCGCATAAGTGTGAAGTGGGATGACTCCCGTTCGGAGACGGAAGGTCTCGGGATCTTGAAATTTTTGATCGGTACTCTCTAGGGGCCCCTGAAGTCGAATCCCGAAGCGCATAACTCTAGGACCCCCTGAACCAGATTGCATCCCACTCTTCAAAAAAACTTAGAAGGCCCTATGCTTCGATGCCATTTAGAAACCTTTTTGAGAAAATCTGTCATGGAGGCTGAAATCTTTTCCCTTTGCTCTAGAGCCAGCCGCCTTCAATATGTTATTCAGGAAGAGCCCTGGAGCCAGCGTGCAATATTTGGGGCCACTGGGACCTTTGTAGAAAACTCCCAATTTACCATTATTTTAATGTATTTTGTATAGTGTGTTCACGGACGGAGCTTAGGAAGGTCCGATTGACTCGGGAGTGGACTCCTTTTCCTCGTCACAGTGTGTGGAAGGGGGTGGTGAAGTTTGGAGAGGCTACAACGTTGTTAAGGGGTCAAAAGGTCAACTAAGGGTACTAGCTATAGGCCCTGAAAAGAAAGGTGTCTTTTTGATCATATTTTTTTTCCCCTTTGCTCTAGAGCTATGTGCTTCGGATATGTGATTCAGGGGTACTCCCGGAGACAGGGCGAAAAATTTGGGATTCCCACATGCCCATTTTGTCAATTTATTCACCCTAGTGGGGGCTCTGGTGGTCACTTCCCGAGGTCCGATCAAGTGAAATGTGGTCTCCTTTTTCGTCACAGTGCGTAAAGCGTGTGGTAAAGTTTGGTGAGGCTACAACATTTTTAAGGGGTCAAAAGGTCAAAAAGGTGCACTATGCACTAAAGGCCCAAAAAGGGGAGATGTCTTTTGAGTCATCATTTTTCTTCCCTTCACTCTAGAGCCAGCCACCTTTGATGTGTCGTTCTGGGTGGACACTGGAGCCAGCGTGCAAAATTTGGAGAGGCTACGACATTGTTAAGGGGTCAAAAGGTCAACTAAGGGTACGAGCTATAGGCCCTGACAAGAAAGGTGTCTTTTTGATCATATTTTTTTCCCCTTTGCTCTACAGCTATACTTTTCAGATATGTGATTCAGGGGTACTCCAGAAACCAGGGTGAAAAATTTGGGATTACCACATGCTCATTATCTCTATGTATTCGCCCCACTGGGGGCGCTGGCGGCCACTTCCCGAGGTCCGATTGACTGAAAAGTGGTCCCCTTTTTCTCGTAACAGTACGTGGAAGCAGGTGGGAAAGTTTGGTAAGGCTACGACAGTGATAAAGGGTCAAATAATGTTCAGGGGTTAATAGGTCAGATCCCGTTATAGGCTGTATAGGTGTCTATTGGAGGCTGAAACTTTTTCCATTTGCTCTAAAGCCAGCAGCCTTTGATATGTCGTTCTGGGTGGCCCCAGGAGCCAGCGTGCAAAATTTTGGGCCCCTGGGACCTTAGTAGAAAACTCCCAATAATAGCCCATTATTTCAATGTATTTTGTGTAGTGCGTTCACGGACGGTGCTTAGGAAGGTCCAATCGACTCGGGAGTGGACTCCTTTTTCTCGTAACAGTACGTGGAAGCAGGTAGCAAAGTTTGATGAGGCTATGACAGTGATAAGGGGTCAAATAATGTTCAGGGGTTAATAGGTCAGATCCCGTTATAGGCTGTGTCTTTTGGAGGCTGAAACTTTTCCCCTTTGCTCTAAAGCCATCAGCCGTTGATATGTCGTTCTGGGTGGCCTCAGGAGCCAGCGTGCAAAATGCGGGGCCCCTGGGACCTTTGTTGAAAACTCCCAATAATAGCCCATTAATTCAATGTATTTTGTATAGTGCTTTCACGGACGGCGCTTAGGAAGGTCCAATCGACTCGGGAGTGGACTCCTTTCTCCTGTAACAATACGTGGAAGCAGGTAGCAAAGTTTGGTGAGGCTACGACAGTGATAAGGGGTCAAATAATGTTCAGGGGTTAATAGGTCAGATCCCGTTATAGGCTGTCTTTTGGAGGCTGAAACTTTTTCCATTTGCTCTAAAGCCAGCAGCCTTTGATATGTCGTTCTGGGTGGCCCCAGGAGCCAGCGTGCAAAATTCGGGGCCCCTGGGACCTTTGTTGAAAACTCCCAATAATAGCCCATTAATTCAATGTATTTTGTATAGTGCGTTCACGGACGGCGCTTAGGAAGGTCCAATTGACTCGAGTGGACTCCTTTTTCTCGTAACAGTGCGTGGAAGCAGGTAGCAAAGTTTGGTGAGGCTACGACAGTGATAAGGGGTCAAATAATGTTCAGGGGTTAATAGGTCAGATCCGTTATAGGCTGTGTCTTTTGGAGGCTGAAACTTTTTCCATTTGCTCTAAAGCCAGCAGCCTTTGATATGTCGTTCTGGGTGGCCCCAGGAGCCAGCGTGCAAAATTCGGGGCCCCTGGGACCTTTGTTGAAAACTCCCAATAATAGCCCATTAATTCAATGTATTTTGTATAGTGCGTTCACGGACGGCGCTTAGGAAGGTCCAATCGACTCGGAGTGGACTCCTTTTTCTCGTAACAGTGCGTGGAAGCAGGTAGCAAAGTTTGGTGAGGCTACGACAGTGATTAGGGGTCAAATAATGTTCAGGGGTTAATAGGTCAGATTCCGTTATAGGCTGTGTCTTTTGGAGGCTAAAACTTTTTCCCTTTGCTCTAATGCCAGCAGCCTTTGATATGTCGTTCTGGGCGGCCCCTTAGAGCCAGCGTGCAAAATTTGGGGCCCCTGGGACCTTTTAGAAAACTCCCAGTTGCCCATTATTTCAAAGTATTTTGTGTAGTGCGTTCACGGACGGCTATGGAAGGTCCAATCGACTCAGGAGTGGACTCCTTTTCTCGCCACAGTCGTGGAAGCAGTTGGTAAAGTTTGGTGAGGCTACGACAGTGAAACTCTTTTGCGAAATGGACACATGCTTTGCGGTCGGTAGAATTGGGCAACAGGTGACACGGTCCTACCTACTCAGGAGGACCAGATGAGTGCAGTAATGTTGTTTGTATTATGACCAGACCCCAAAATTAATATCTCCAGTCATCAAACAGCCCGGTGTTTTCCATGAGCCCACTTCAGGATTATTCAATGGTTTTAATAGTGTGTCCGTGGACAGGGAGTTTTGACATTTTTCTTGAAATTATTGTGATAAAACTATTTTGTTGGTGTCAGCATGCCCCTGATTAGGGCAAATCAAGTCCCGTTGTCAAATTCCACTGTCCACGAACAATTTTTTACATTGAATAAATCTAATGTGGGATCGCTGGATTTCGACCCTCAAAAGGTTAGGGCCACCAAACCTGGGCTCCTGTATTAATCCTCATGCCCTCTAACGGGTGCCAAGTTTCAAAATGATCAGAAAAATTTTTTTAGGCCAAAAACATAAGGGTACTTACCCCTTTCGGTTTTGGGTCTAAAAAAGTTTCTCTGATCTTTTGAAACTCTGAAGCTCCGTTAGAGGGCATGAGAATTAATAGGAGCCCAGGTTTGGTGGCCCTAACCCTTAAGATGGCCGAGATCCAGCGATCCCACATTAGATTTATTCAATGTAATAAAATAGTGTGTTTGTGGACGGTGGAATTTTGAGTCAGGAGTTGATTTGCTCTACTCAGGGGGGCTTGCTGACAATAGCTAATTAGTTTTTATCAGAATAATTTCAAAGAAAACGCTTGAAACACCTTGTCCACGAACCCACTATCAAGATCATTGAATAAGCCTGAAGTGGGATCAACCAGTTGCATTGTATTCATTTGACACATAATGAATTTTGGTATACTAAATAAAGTTCTAATAGTTTTACAAACTATATGACTGCACTTGGTAGGTCACCCTGAGTCTTTAGCACCAAGTCCCGTTCTCAAATTCCACTGTCCACGAACATACTATTTTATTACATTGAATAAATCTAATGTGGGATTGCTGGATCTTGGCTCTCAAAAGGGTTAGGGCCACCAAACCTGGGCTCCTGTATTAATCCTTGGGCCCCCTAACGGGATGCCAAGTTTCAAAAAGATCAGAAAATTAATTTCGTTGACGAAATAATTTCGTCATTATTTTCGTCACACAAATATTTTTTGCGGAGCGAACGAAACGAAAACTAAAAAGAAGTCACTGATGGAGACTAAAACTATAACTAAATTGATTGACATTATACAATCAGCGAATAAAGGACGAGGCGAAAATAGACTCTGACGAAAATCCAATTAGCAGACGGGATAGATGAACAAAAGAACCAATCCGCAAAATGGAACAGTCGAACACACTCCGGTACAGTAGGTGGCGGTATGCACCGAAAAAATTGGTTGCGACCCGCCATTAATACTAGAGAAGAAGAAGAAGAACAGAACAGGCGAAACTGCATGAGAAGAAGCGAACCAATCAGAGACTGACTTATTTGACTGAGCTCCTGGGAAGACGGCATTCAAAGAGCGACAAAACGTCCAAAGCTGGGAGAAAGAGAAGGGGAGACTTGTGGGCTCACTTCACGTTTGACGACGAGCAAAACAAAACAAAGTGTGAAGCATGCGGAGCGATCATTCGTGGCAAGAACACAACCAATTTAAAAAGACATTTACAGACGAGCCACCCGGACACTTTCTCATAGGTAAATTCACAACAATGTTCTTTTGTTTATTGAGCTAAGCAAAATTGGAAGACTGCAGTAGATAGATGTTGTAGCATTAAATATTACGACCTGAAAAGTACTGTAAAATAGCCCCTTCTTCAAGTTAGATGGGAGCACCATACTAATACGTAATATTATGTTATATACATTTGATTAATACTAATGTTTAGTATATTTTACATTGTTCTACTTGTTGACAATATCACAAATATTTCTAGATTAGTCATGTGAAACGTGACTGTTCACATCCTATCATTATACATAGTAATCTAGCAATATTGTGGCATTTAAAACATACAATATTGCTATATATAGTTAGTTAAAATAACAAGAAATTTTAGTCGACTAAAATACCAAGCAATTTTAGTCGACTAAAATAAGACTAAAATTAAAACAAATCAGATGACTAAAACTTGACTAAAACTAAAAAGAATTATAGTCAAAAGACTAAGACTAAAACTAAATTAAAATTTTGTGTCAAAATTAACACTGGGTGTATGGGGCAAAAAAATAAAGTTTGTTTGATCTTACTGAAACTTGGAATCCTGTTAGAGGGCCCTAAGATGAATACTGGAGCCCAGGTTTGGTGGCCCTAGAGCTTTAAAGTGCTGAGATATAGAGATCCCACTTTAAACTGAAGGTTGGATTCTAGTCCAGATTATCAGTTTTTTTAAGACAATTTGGTTGGATTCTAGTCAAGCAGTTGTGTCAAGCTAGAAACAGCTGCCAATGTTTCTAAAAATTATATGACTGTACTCAGTAGGTCACCCTGAGTCTTTAGCACTAAGTCCCGTTGCAAAATTCCACTGTCCACAAACACACAATTTTTTTTACATTGAATAAATCTAAAGTGGGATCTTCATATTTCAGCTCTCTAAGAGTTGGGGCCACCAAACCTGGGCTTCTGTATTCATCCCCATGCCCTCTAGCGGGGTGCAGAGTTTGAAAAAGATTAAAGCCAGAAAAAACCAGGACCGGAGGCCCACTCTGGTCGCTCTTTTACCTTAGGACAGGCGCCCTTCCTCGTGTAAAAGATGGACCAGAGTGGTCCTCCGGGTTCAAAAAAAAAAAGTTTTATCTGATCTTTTTGATACTCAGCACCTCGTTAGAGGGCCCAAGGGTGAATACAGGACCCCAGGTTTGGTGGCCCTAACCCTTAAGATGGCCGAGATCCAGCGATCCCTTATTAGATTTATTCAATGTAATAAAATAGTATGTTTGTGGACAGTTGAATTTGTTAATGGGACTTAGTGCTCAAGACTCAGGGTGACCTATAGAGTGCAGTCATATAGTTTGTAAAACTATTAGTGCTCCACCCGGCACAGGGGCACTCCTCCTGGCCTACACCTACACCAGCAGTGCGCCATGGCTCCTGGAGCTCTCCTTCATCCAGGCCACAGTGCTCAATGACTCAACCCGGCACAGAGGCACTCCTCCTGGGCTACACATACTCCAGCAGTGCTCCCTGGCTCCTGGAGCTCTCATCATCCAGGCCACAGTGATTAATGACTCCACCCGGCACAGGGGCACTCATCCTGGGTTAAGGTTAGGCCAAACAACCCCCACCATCATCCAGGGCACACTGCCCCTTACCAACACCCCCTCAGTAGCACTCCTCCTGGGATACACAACCTCCAGGGCACCACGGTTCTCCCCACACCCCGGCGCTCCACTTGCACCCGGGGACCCACCTTTAAGCCCCCTTCCGGGGTATCCACCAAGCTACCAGCCGGCCGGAGTTTTGTGCCCCTGGTACTCCGACAAACAATCAGTGCACCTGGTACGCCAAGCTACACTTAGCACTGGAGAGCTCCGGCTCACAGCCTCAGCCCCAGCCCCAGTCTCAGGCCTTCCCCTGGCCCCGTGCTGCACTCTGGCTTGAGAGCTCCAGCTCCAGAACCAGGGTCACAGCCTCTGCTACTCTGCCCCAGCTGCAGCCTCAGGACAGTCCACCCCGGTCGATGGGAACCAGGCAGGGGCCCTGCAATGGCAAGTCTCGTAAGCCCATACACCTAGCACCAAGTTTGGACGAAAAAGAACCGCAATTTTGCCCAAACTGTGTTCTCGAAAACTGCGTTCCTATAATCCTGCCGGTACCCCTTTGGATCATGCAGGGGAAAGTAGTGCCACCCGACAAAAAAGTGCTCGGCTTGGGCAGAAATACTGATCCGGGGAATTTTTCAAAATAGTCAAAATGATCCCTGCGAGGAGTAGAAAAAACCTGCGTTGAAAGTTTTGGGAATTTTTATTTTTAAAGTACTTTTTTTTCACTTTTTCATCCGCAGACTGCGTGCTTCAGCCCGGCACTCCCGGGCTATCGACTAAAAACAAGACTTTTTTTAAAGATATGAAAATTCGGAAATAGCAATTTCGTAGCACCGCTTGTGTAGAGGCCAACTGACGAATTTGGTTCGATTTGGTCCTTTTTGACCAAGTTAAGTCCGTGAATGGCCGACAAGTCAAGCCCAGAAAGGCGCACCATTCTCTAACTACTTGGCGAGGGTCAGCCTCCTGCCTGGTTCTCATGAAAAAACTTTTTCAAGCTAGAGAAATTCCAAGATAGCCAAAAGATTCCCAGCGAGAATAGAGGCCCCTGCCCCAAAAAGAGTCTGATTTTTGGCCGTTTTAACCGATTTTTGACGCTTTTAGTTGTAGGAGCTGGGATTTTTTCAAAGTCAATATCGACTTAGAACAAAAACAAGACTTTTCTTTTTTAAAGATATGAACATTCAGAAATAGCCGTTTCGTAGCACCCCTTGCGTAGAGGCCAACTTAATCCAAAAAAACATAAGGTTTTGGGCCTAAAAAAAAAGTTTCTCTGATCTTTTTGAAACTCAGCACACCGTTAGAGGGCTCTAAGATTAAGACAGGAGCCAAGGTTTGGTTGGCTCCTCTTAACCCTCTAAGCGCCAAAGTCGCAAAATTGCGACAAGCAACTTAACTGGAAAAAACAGCAGCTACTTCCGGTTTATGTGCTAAATTATGCTTCCACTCCCAGACACCTTGTACTTTGTTTCTAGTCCACTATTACCATGTGTTGCCATTAAAAAAATTTGTAGAAGAAGACTTCAAACTCGCGTCTCAGTGGGAGTGTCAGGACCGGCTCAGTAGAGCCTCATTCTCTGTATGCTAGGTGCTAAACGCAAAAATGACAAATAAAAAACACACCTGTAATGAAGCTTTGGCTGACTCTGGTTCTGATGGAGAACATCTACCTTTTCTACCTTTTTCATCTAGTCTTTTCAGCCGAGTGAAAGTGAGAATGAGCGAGACTGAAAGTGCGTGTGTGACTTGACAGCGGCGGTGTGACGGATCAGCGGCGCTGCTGGTGCCTCTGTAGCTGCATAAAGCACACGCTGTTTATCCCACACTTTGCCCAAAATCAGTGAACGAACGGGATGAAACTAATTGCTCTGGCCGCGGTATTGACGGGGCAACACGTGTTGTTCATCCTGACACTTTACCCAGTCGAGGAGGGAGAGGCAGGGGTAAATAGTCAGCGCGAATGCGCTGATCAAAGCAGTGATCAGAATGAAAGTGATGGCTGTGTGCTGTGCCTTATGAGAGTTCCCACACTCTAAAAAACTACAAACTGCATTTTGATGGATAAAAAAGATAAAGCTACAATACATGTGTATATTTCTCACATCTATTTACATACATTTTACTAGTTATGGTGTATTAGAAGTTGTAGTTATCCTTTATTTTGGTAATTTTGCTTTTACAAACTGTTATAAATAATTTTATTTCAGAAAAAGACAGAAAAGAGAAAAAAAATATAATATGTTCACTAGTCTGTATGTACTGTAAATAACATAACCGCCAATATATAATGGCATGGTATGCAAATTATATGCAAATTAGATGCATACAATTTATTCACTAATATACTTTGGATCATACCTGACATTTTTCTAGTTTAGAGTAGGACTCAATCTCTTATCATTTTCAAACCACAGCCTTTTGAAATTTGGATCTCAAAAATCTCCATATCTCGGCCCTCTAAAGGGTTAGGGCCACCAAACTCTGCATCCTGTTAGAGGGCCCTAAGATGAATACTGGAGCCCAGGATTTGGTGGCCCTAAAGCTTTAAAGTGCTGCGATATAGATTTCCCACTTTAAAATAAAGGTTGTATTCTGGTCCAGATTATCAGTTTTTGAAGACAATTTGGTTGGATTCTAGTCCGGCAGTTGTGTCAAGATAGAAACAGCTGCCAATGTTTCTAAAATTATATGACTGCACTCGGTAGGTCACTCTGAGTCCCAGTTCAAAATTCCACCGTCCATGAACACACTAATTTAGTACATTGAATCAATGGTAAAATGGACACATGACCGAGATCCAGCGTTCCCACTTTAGATTTATACAATGTAAAGAAAATAGTATGTTCGTGGACAGTGGAATTTTGCAACGGGACTTAGTGCTAAAGACTCAGGGTGATCCACCGAGTGCAGTCATTTACTTTTTAGAAACATTGGCAGCTGTTTCTAGCTTGACACAACTTCCGGACTAAAATCCAACCAAATTCTTATAATCTGGACCAGAATCCAACCTTCATTTTAAAGTGGGATCTCTATATCTAAGCACTTTAAAGCTCTAGGGCCACCAAACCTGGGCTCGGTATTCATCTTAGGCCTCTAACAGGATTCCTAGTTTCAGTAAGATCAAACTAACTTTTTTTTTTTGCCCCTTTTATAGGCCTAAAAGTTTCTCTGATCTTTTAAAATTTGCACCCGTTAGGGGCCCAAGGATGAATAGAGGAGCCCAAGTTTGAAGGCCCTAAGCCTTAAAATGGCCGAGATCCAATGATCTAGATAGTGGGTTCGTGGGATGTTGAGTGGCTTAGGAGTGGTCAGCGACACGTTTGCCTGAAATAGTGGGGAAGTGGACACATAGTGGGTTCGTGGGATGTTGCGTGGCTTAGGAGTGGTCAACAGTGGTCTCCGACAAATTTCCTCGAAATAGAAGGGAAGTGGACACATAGTGGGTTCGTGGGATGTGTGAGTGGCTTAGGAGTGGTCAGCGACACGTTTGCTCGAAATAGTGGGGAAGTGGACACATAGTAGGTTCGTGGGAAGTGTGGGTGGCTTAGGAGTGGTCAACAGTGGTCTCCGACAAATTTCCTCGAAATAGTGGGGAAGTGGACACATAGTGGGTTCGTGGGAAGTGTGGGTGGCTTAGGAGTGGTCAACAGTGGTCTCCGACAAATTTCCTCGAAATAGTAGGGAATTGGACACATAGTGGGTTCGTGTGATGTGTGGGTGGCTTAGGAGTGGTCAACAGTGGTCTCCGACAAATTTCCTCGAAATAGTGGGGAAGTGGACACATAGTGGGTTGTGGGATGTGTGCGTGGCTTAGAGGTGGTCAGCGACACGTTTAACCGAAATAGTGGGGAAGTGGACACATAGTGGGTTCGTGGGATGTGTGCGTGCCTTAGGGGTGGTCAGCGACACGTTTCCCCGAAATAGTGGGGAAGTGGACACATAGTGGGTTTGTGGGATGTGTGCGTGGCTTAGGGGTGGTCAGCGACACGTTTCCCCGAAATAGTGGTGAAGTGGACACATAGTGGGTTCGTGGGATGTTTGCGTGGCTTAGGAGTGGTCAATAGTGGTCTCTGACAAATTTCCTCGAAATAGTGGGGAAGTGGACACATAGTGGGTTTGTGGGATGTTTGCGTGGCTTAGGAGTGGTCAGTGATATGTTTCCCCGAAATAGAGGGGAAGTGGACACATAGTGGGTTTGTGGGATGTGTGTGTGGCTTAGGGGTGGTCTCCGACAAATTTCCTCGAAATAGACGGGAAGTGGACACACAGTGGGTTTGTGGTATGTGTGCGTGGCTTAGGAGTGGTCAGCGACATGTTTGCTCGAAATAGTGGGGAAGTGGACACATAGTGGGTTCGTGGGAAGTGTGCGTGGCTTAGGAGTGGTCAACAGTGGTCTCCGACAAATTTCCTCGAAATAGTCGGGAAGTGGACACATAGTGGGTTTGTGGTATGTGTGCGTGGCTTAGGAGTGGTCAGCGACAGGTTTGCTCGAAATAGTGGGGAAGTGGACACATAGTGGGTTCGTGGGATGTGTGCGTGGCTTAGGAGTGGTCAGCGACACGTTTCCGAAATAGTGGGGAAGTGGACACATAGTGGGTTTGTGGTATGTGTGCGTAGCTTAGGAGTCTTTAACAGTGGTCTCCGACAAATTTCCTCTTTACAGGCTCATTACAACCATAGCCACAAATGTATCAAAAAACAAACTGATAACTTTTTTGGCACTCGTGTCTAGATGATACTCAACAAATTTGGGGCAATTTAGATAAAAACACAATGTGTTGAATCTTTTTGCGTAAGCGGTACGATTTAGGTGGCCAGGCATTCCACCCCACATGGCGGACTTCCTGTTGAGTTTAGGCTGTGGCTCATAGACTTTTCTGTTTGCCTTGAGGTGTCCTATAAATGTACCAAGTTTTGTATTTCAACATTGGAAAAAATCTACTTTCACTTTCCATAGGCCCAATGTATTTTGACTGGTCGCCACTGAGTCATTTTTAATATTTTTTTTTCGGGGACTTTAATACATACAAACAAATACATACATTTTTCGCCCACCTTGAATTTTGGCCCCAATAAAAATTACTTTTCACGCATGTTTACTGGGTCAAATTTAGGATCATTTTGCAGAAAAAAAATAAAATAAATAAATAAATAAAAAAATAACTCGAGCAAAAACAATAGGCCCTCCTATTATCACCGGCGGTTATCAACGGCTCGGGCCTAATTAATTAGAGCTGTATGAGCAAGAAGATCCTGAAAGTGAGCTTTCAGACTTTGTACATTAAGCAGTGCTAATCTGCATATACAAGGTGATTTACTGAAACTGTTTTGTTCTAAAGGGCATTTTAACATATTTGTCATAGATAATTCAATTTTGTCATTACAATAAACAGATGACTCTTTAAAGTCCTCAATTATTAATCCACTAAGAGATCTTACACAGCTCAATGCAACATATGCTTGCCCTGCTGTAAAGATTTTCTTAAGTGATACAACTACTTTTTCTACTGCGAGTCCTTGCACTTTGTGAACCGTGCATGCCCATGCCAATCTGAGAGGAAACTGACGCCTTATACCACCATCATTTGAGACTTGGTCTTCTTGTACTTCAATTACTGTTGAGTTTTGAGAAAATCTCTGTCGTGTTTTAGATCTCTGAATTTTACCCACATTTGGATTATCAAACTCCACATGAATAGCTGATGGAAAATCATCTTCCTTGTTTTGACTTTCAGTTATGTGGACAACTGTACCAAAAGCTCCATTGACAAGACCATCAGCAACATCAATATTTTTTTTAACATAACCCTTGCTCCAATACCCAGGAAAACACATTTAGAGAAACAGGAGTTGAAATCTTTTGTATGAAATCCAACTCTACGCTCCATTCTTCCAGTTTTTAAATTTTTTACATAATCTTGAGCATTTATAGTGATTGCCTCTGGGCAACATTCATGAAGTCTTTCAATGTTATATTTATCAACTTCTGCATTTGTAGCAAATATATGAAGATCATTACAGTTCTCCCCTGTTTCACATTTTTTCAACATAAAAATATCAGTACTGGTAAGATATTCAGATTTCTTACGCACTCTTAGACGATTTAACATTTCAGCAAAACTTGAATCTTTTTGTCGGACAACTTTTTGGTTTACTCCTTTTGTATCAGTATAGAGTGCAATTCCTTTCACAGGAGGAATTTGATAAAAATCACCAACACAAAGAATATTCACCTTTCCAAAGAGAGTAGTCACCAGTTTGTTTTATTTGTCTCAACCGTCCATGAACATGTGAGAAAAGACGATGATCAACCATAGACACGTACCCAAGTACCCAATTTTGTGCGTAACAAATTTATTTTGTCATCACCAAGAGGCTGATATGGCAGTTTGAGATTTGTACCAATTGAAAATGTATTAGGTATAGTTGAAGCCCCAATATTATAAGCTGCCTCTCCTGTTGAAGCAGTCCAAAGTACAATAATGTCATCAGGATTCTCAGACAGCTGAGACAGTCTAGCAGATTCCTACTGTATTGCCTTAATTACATGACCTTTTCCTGTGCCTGCTCCACCAGTGAGAAATAATCGAAAAGGTTCAGGGTTTTGTCCAAGTATTTTCTGTAGACACCACTTTCGCACTTTATAGAACACAGCAGATTGTTCCTCATTTAATGACCTTAGTAAATGTAAAGCATCATCTCTAGACATTGTAGTGTGATTTGTCTCAATGGTACACACAGTTTGAGGGTTTCCTGTAAGATCTGGAATAAGTTCTCGACTGTCATCTTCATCTGGCAACACTTTATCTTTCATCAGTTCTATGCATTCATCACGCTGTTTTTCTGTTTCAGGACATATTTGGGCCCAGGCATCTTCTAAATTAATATTCTGGTCCAAAAGCTGTTTAGCTTGCTCAATTTTATCAGTGTTTAAACAATTCTCTGTTGCCATCAACAATTGATTTCACTTGTTTCAGTTCAGAACCACATTTTATGACACCACTCTTGTAGAACTCCTCATGTGTGATAGTTGCTCAGCTTGAGATCACAGTCATCATAATGTGGTAAGAAAAGCTGCAGCAATGAATGCGTTCACAATGGTCCAGGTGCAAAAGTCCGTGACAAGTTATGTCTCAGTCTAGTTATGTCTACTTCATGCTTGGATTAGCACGAAGGACATGACATGAATTTGACATGACCTGAAGAGAACTATAAGCCCCAGTAATAATAAACAATAAAATTAAAATTTCTTATAACATTCCCCCTCTTTATGCTGATAATAATTAGCATAAACAATCTACTAGCTTGAGTGTGAGTTGTTTACTTTTGACAAAGCAAAAACCCAGCAGGGCATCTGACTTAGCCTAAGTACACTTGACCAATTGACCTAACGCTGGGAAAAACTCTTTTGTCCACCCCTTGCCCCAAGGCGGCGTCAACACACAAACATCAAGCATCAACTTTATGAAATCCCTTCAACTGAATCTCAAACACATTTCAAATCAAAGACAAAATGATTATACGGGTTATGTTCACAATCAAATGGGACTCCACAGAGTCATACACTGATTCTTCAAAATCAAATTTGTAAAAATCCATAAATCAAAACACAGTGTCACTCCAAAATAAAGTAGAAAAATATGCCAGAGTTTAAGCTGGTCGCCCCATCGGACTCAAGATCTCCGGCCTGTCCCTGCCTGTCCATTACTGTCCCTGTAACGAAAAAAAAAACACATGGAGTGAGACATTACATAGCCATTGTTGTTGTTGAGTTTAATTATTTTATTTTCAACTGTTTTGTTTTGTGAAAAAACCTCAGATTTTGTCAGAACTCTGTACTCAGAACAAAAACTAGCAAGACATAGAGTTTCTAGTGGTTCTTTCTCTGGTCTGCTCTTAGATCTGTCAATGACACTCGTCATCCAAAAGCTGCCTTCATCATCAAACTGGTCATTTTCCACTTTGCTTCGGAGCATATGCAAAGGCAAACTCATCTTTACAGGATTTTGTCCTATTGGAATAAATTGCACTTTACTGGGACATTCCTTCAAATGCATGCCTGTCAGTCTGTACACTGCCTCTTGAGCTGAAATTTTTCAGTTGTGCAGATAGATACTTCCCAACTCTTTTAATGATGCTTTAGCTTCAAAATTTCCATTGATTGCTTCATTTTGTGCACGTTGAAGCAGCAGTCCCATTTCTTGTTCTACTTTTGTGATGTAACTAAGTATATAGACAACTACAGAAAAAGCATCTGTGACATACTGAATATCCTTATTCCCTTGGCAAGCACGCAGTAAATCTCTGTTATACTGGTTTACCCAAACATCTTTTGGATTTCTTTTCAAGACAATACTTTTCTTTTTGGAACACTTGTTGTATGCTTTTTCAAATACAGTTTGATTAATCCCAATAGATGAAAAAAAGGCATCAACGGAATCAAAGTCCACATCAGAATTTAATGCAGTTTTCACTTTCTTTATAATTGCACTTGCTGTGTCATCTTCATCCTTCCCTTTCAACTCATCTGCGTGACTTTGTCTTGTGATAAATGTATGTGAAGATGGTGGTCTTGGAAAATTTAAAACTGTATTTTTCTTCCGGCACGTTTTTGAATGTCTTGTACTGTGATTCTGAACGCTGTTGACTGTTTCGTAAAGTACTGTATCATTTTCTGGTGGTGTTTCACAAGTGATGTAAGTGTCAATGAACTCAGCAACCACAGGATCATTATCTGCATCATGATCGTTGAGCTTCAGCGCATCTTCCACCCAAAACAGACAGTGAACATGAAGAGAACCATGTTGTTGAAATTCTACACGATAAAAGTAGTCTTTTTTCTTCTTCTTCAAATCTTTTTGTGTAGACATCCAATAGGGAGGAGTCCCTCTTTCTGGTCTTAAGAACTTATATCCTTTGTCATAATTTAATATTTTTTGCAAACTATCAGAGCTTGTTAGCGTATCTTGTGTAACATTTAAGCTACTTTTCTCAGAACCTTTCCTCAAAGCAACTGAGACATTAAACACAACTTGATCAACTTCTGATATATATTGTGCATAAAAAATGAAGTCTGTGCTGTGTGCAAAACATCCATCTGCATTCGGTATTCTTGCATTGAGGTATCGTGACAATGTGATTTTTTCCTGTCTTTCATCATGAAATGTTGGAGCACCAGTAGGATAGAGAACAGGGAAACACTTTGCCTCATTGGTTTTATCGGTCAGCAGCCTAACAGGACTGTTACCTTCACCTGGTGCCACATTCAAGACATCATTAAAATGTTGATCAATTATTACTGAACCCAGATCATCAGGTTGTAGTGATGTGTCTGACAAAAGACCACTTTGTTCTTTAATATATGTTATATCTTCCTCTTGATCATCTCCAGCTCCTTTGTCATCTTCATTTTTATCTGTTACATCTTGTTCCTCCATATCAACATCATCAGCCTCATTGTTTAAATCATCAGTCGCATTTTAAGAGTTTACCCACTGCTCATTGAACTCCACATCTTTATACCATTTATTATTTTTTTACCAAATAACATAGAGCATCTCTTACACGATCAGTGTTGACAATTTCCGTTTCAGATTTATTCTTATCATGTGGTCATCACATTCATTACATGGAAGAATATTTGAGACATCTGTGGTATTAACAGGAACACACACTACAGGTCCATGACAGCCTTTCTGATTCCCACGGGGAAGGCAAAGAAACTTCATAAAAGGAATATTGCACGCAATAAGATGTTCTTCCAATGAGTTCAGATGTTTTAGTTCTTTTGAAATGTCCACCAAATGCATGTTGTTGGCAACACTCTCTTCGGGCAATTTTCCAACAAGGATGCTGTGATGCTGTTTACTGCACACTGTCTGTTTCTGCTGAAACCAAATCTGTCATCACCTTGATGGAAGGAACCTAGTAGGACTTTCTGAGAATAAGGAACAGCCTTATTGACATGTTCAGATTTGGTATCGTCATTCCAGCTTTTGTCTAGCCTGGTTCTACCAGACTCTCGTACATTTCATTTGTACAGAGAGTCTGGCCTCTCCATTGACAAGCGTTTACTTCCTTGTATGCGGGAACTCTGTTGAAGTTTAAAACTATTGGATCTGCCCAGAGTCACTCAGGATCTGCCATAGCCAATCGCTAACGTGTGGTCGTGACGTATGTCTGGTGTTAGTTAGAACCCGAGCAGCAGCGTTCTGAATAAGCTGCAGCTGTCTTAACCCTCGTTTTGAGAGACCAGTGAGCAGGCCGTTACAGTAATCTAACCTGCTGGAGATAAAAGCATGAATAAGTTTCTCTAAGTCGGGTTGAGACATTATCCCTTTGACTCTGGAAATGTTTTTAAGATGATAAAATGCTGATGATGTAATTGACTTAATGTGACTGTGGAAATTTAAGTCTGAGTCCATGATGACACCTAGATTTCTAACTTGATTTTAAGATTTTAGAGAAAGATACTCTAGGTTACTGCTGACACTTTCTCTTTGTTTCTCCCAAAGATGATGAGTCGGATCCAGCCCTCTGAGCTAGTGGCTGGACGGGACGCCGGGAACGCTTGATGAGTCGGGTCCGGCCCTCTGAAACTGGTCGGCCGGACGGCGCTCGGGAACACTTGATGAGGCGGGTCCGGCCCTCTGAAACTGGTCGGCCGGACGTGGCGCTAGTGGAAGGAGGAGATGCCGGGATAGGCACCAGGGAGGAAAACAATTGTGCCGGGAAGGAAACACTCAGACGGGACTCGCAGATGGACAGCACTCAGGACAAGGCAAGGACAGACAGACAGAACTCAGGACCAGGCAAAGACAGAAACTCTTTTACAAGGCAGGGACAGAAACTCTTTTACAAGGCAGGGACAGAAACTCTTTTACAAGGCAGGGACAGAAACTCTTTTACAAGGCAGGGACAGAAACTCTTTTACAAGGCAGGGACAGAAACTCTGGACAAGGCAGGGACAGAAACTCTGGACAAGGCAGGGACAGAAACTCTGGACAAGACAGGGACAGAAACTCTGGACAAGGCTAGAGAGAAAAACTCAGGACCAGACTAGGAACAAAACTACTCAAGACCAGGCTGGGAGGACAAAAAACACAGGACCAGGCAAGGACAAAAATTCACAGGACCAGGCAGGGACAAAAATTCACAGGACCAGGCAGGGACAAAAATTCACAGGACCAGGCAGGGACAAAAATTCACAGGACCAGGTTGGGGAAAACACAGGACCACGAAGAGGTGGAAGGACCGTACAGAGCGGACCAGGAGGCGAGGGGGGAAGAACCAAACGGGACTGATCAGGAGCCTAGGGGGAGGAACCGGACGGGGCTGACACGGAAGGCGAGGGGAAAGGACCGGACGGGGGCTGACCGGGAGTAGCGGGGAAAGGACCGGACGGGGCTGACCACGGAGTAAGGGAACCGAATGGGGCTGACACGGAAGGCGAGGGAAAAAGGACCGGACGGGGCTGACCGGGAGTAGCGGGAAAGGACCGGACGAGGAAGGCCCGTAGGGAAGACCTGACTAGGAAAGATCAGGCGAGGGGAGGACCAGACGAGGGGAGGGCCAGGACGAGGGGAGGGCCAGGACGAGGGGAGGACCAGGACGAGGGGAGGACCAGACGAGGGGAGGGCCAGGACGAGGGAAGGGCCAGGACGAGGGAAGGGCCATACGAGGGAAGGGCCATAGGGAGGACCAGACGAGGAAGGACCAGACGAGGAAGGACCATAGGGAAGACCTGACGAGGAAAGACCAGATGAGGAAGGACCATAGGGAAGACCTGACGAGGAAGGACCATAGGGAAGACCTGACGATGAAGGACCATAGGGAAGACCTGACGAGGAAGGATCAGACGAGGAAGGGCCGTAGGGAAGACCAGACGAGGGATGAACCAGACGAGGAAGGACCAGACGAGGGATGACCGTTGGGAAGACCAGACTTGGGATGACCAGATGAGGGATGACCGTGGGGAGTCCAGACAAGGGATGGACCAGACAAGGGATGGAAAAACCGTACTCTCAGGGAACCACTCTGTGGCTGAGACGTATTCTCAGGGAACCACTCTGGGGCTGAGACGTATTCTCAGGGAAACACTCTGGGGCTGAGACGTACTCTCAGGGAAACACTCTGGGGCTGAGACGTACTCTCAGGGAAACACTCTGGGGCTGAGACGTACTCTCAGGGAAACACTCTGGGGCTGAGACGTACTCTCAGGGAAACACTCTGGGGCTGAGACGTACTCTCAGGGAAACAGTTCTGGGGCTGAGACGTACTCTCAGGGAAACAGTTCTGGGGCTGAGACGTACTCTCAGGGAAACAGTTCTGGGGCTGAGACGTACTCTCAGGGAAACAGTTCTGGGGCTGACGCGAAGACTCTGGAAACAGTTCTGGGGCTGACGCGAAGACTCTGGAAACAGTTCTGGGGCTGACGCGAAGACTCTGGAAACGGTTCTGGGGCTGACGCGAAGACTCTGGAAACGGTTCTGGGGCTGACGCGAAGACTCTGGAAACGGTTCTGGGGCTGACGCGAAGACTCTGGAAACGGTTCTGGGGCTGACGCGAAGACTCTGGAAACGGTTCTGGGGCTGACGCGAAGACTCTGGAAACGGTTCTGGGGCTGACGCGAAGACTCTGGAAACGGTTTTGGGGCTGACGCGAAGACTCTGAAAACGGTTCTGGGGCTGACGCGAAGACTCTGGAAACGGTTCTGGGGCTGACGCGAAGACTCTGGAAACGGTTCTGGGGCTGACGCGAAGACTCTGGAAACAGTTCTGGGACTGACACGAAGACTCAGGTGAAGTTCCGGGGCTGACACGAAGACTCGGGTGAAGTGAAAAAAACGACAAGAGCTCGGACAAAACTTAGGCAGGAAAAAATGCAGGAGCTCTGGGGTTGCGGAGTCTCAGTTGGGGCCAGGTCATTCTGTCACGGCCGATGGCCCAGGAGCAGGAAGACTCCAATGCAAACCCACAGAGTCAGGTATAATGGTTAACAAAAATTTATTTTAAGGATAAAATAACCAAAAAGAACCTCCAGGAATTCAAAATAACCAAGGCAAAGGTCCGAGCATACACAAATCCAGAACCAAAATTTCCCCAAAAAACACAGGCCAAAGATCTAGAGATATCAAATACAAAAACTGACTAGGAATTCCACACAAGACATAAGGAACACAGACAAGACTTACGGGTAGGGAGACAATGACCTGGCACTGAGGGGAATGACAAACAGGTATAAAGAAACACAGACAACAAGTGACAGGTGAAACCTATTAGGGCGGAGCAGGTAATCACACAGGAGGGAAATACACAAGGCAGGAAGTCAATCTCAGACACAGACAAGGGCAAGACATATCAAAATAAAATCCATGAACTAAAATACAGACTTGAAACAATATCAAATACACTTACAAATAACAAATCAGTACAAAACTAAGACAAAACCAAATAAAACAGACAACAACAGACATGAAACCTGACAACATGTTTAATGCCTTGAACCTTGTCGTTAAAAACAATGCAAACTCATTGCATTTAGTGGTGGAAACTAATTCTGGAGGAAATGGAGCTGGAGGGTTTGTTAATCTGTTCACTGTAGCAAACATTCAACATGCTATTCTTAGGAATAATGTTCTTATCCAGAAACTATCACTTATGGAAAATCATTTCAGTATGTGTCATTCAAAATGGAGTTGAGGTTTACTCCATCTATTTTATATGTTGTTCTTTACAAACCACCCCAACAATGTCATGATTTTATTGATGAGTTTACAGAAATGCTTCCGGTTATCTGCACAGAATTTGAACAAATAGTCATATCAGGTGATTTTAATGTGCATATGGATAATGTTTGTGACAGAAATGCCAAAGAACTTTCTACTATTCTTGATACTTTTGGTCTTTGTCAGCATGTTAATGAGCCGACCCATAACAGAGTCCACAACACTCTGGACCTGGTCATTACAAAGGGTGTTCATATTTCAGATGTCACTGTGATTGATGTTGCTCTGTCTGATCATTCTTGTGTCTTTTCCATCTGTCCATAATTCCAAAACTTGCTGCTGGTCCTACAGTTGTTCAGAAGAGGCACATTAATGATAACACCAGGACACAGTTTATGGAGGCAATCAGATTTGAAAATGCCTCATCAGGTCAAGTTGATGATTTGTTGAATTGTTATACTTCAAGTATTTTAAATGTTATGGACGCCATTGCTCCTGTTAAGGTTAAAGTGATGAGGAAGAGGCAGAAGGCTTTGTGGAGCAATGCTCCTTCTGTCAGGGCACAGAAAAGGGAATGCCGAAAAGCCGAAAGAAAATTACGTAAATTGAAAACTCTTAATTCATTATGAGGTATACAAAGAAAATCTGCTTGTTTTCAATCAAACTTTGCAAAAAGCAAGAGAAATATTCTTCTCAGAGCTCATCAACAACAGCAGTAACAACTCTCGTGTCCTGTTTGCTACAGTGAACAGATTAACAAACCCTGCAGCTCCATTTCCTCCAGAATTAGTTTCCACCACTAAATGCAATGAGACACTTGGTTGGGTTAACACATTTTACACCCATTAATGACAGAACAATTGAAAAAACTGTCTCCAGCCTGAGTTCATCAACCTGCTGCCTCGATGTTCTACCCACTAGATTTCTAAAATCAGTAATAAGCAGTTTGTTACCACAACTCACTAATATAGTCAATAATTCCTTACAGTCTGGAACTTTTCCAAGGGCCTTAAAAACTGCTGTCATCAAGCCTCTCCTAAAGAAGAACAGTCTTGATGCTACAGTGCTCAACAACTATCGGCCCATATCAAACCTGCCATTTTTAGGGAAAGTCATCGAAAAAGTTGTATATCAGCTTAATGACTTTCTATTACTTAACAACTGCTTTGATCCTTTTCAGTCAGGTTTTAGGCCCCATCACAGACTGAGACTGCACTTATCAAAGTCACAAATAACATCCGTCTATACACTGACGCGGGCTAAGTCTCTGTCTTAGTTCTGCTGGACTTTAGTGCTGCGTTTGATACAGTGGACCATGAAATCCTGTCACAAAGATTAGAGGAATGGATAGGTATCTCTGGAACTGCTCTTAAATGGTTTCAGTCATATCTTGAAGACAGAAAGTACTTTGTTTCGGTTGGTAACTGTGTATCAGATCAAATGGCGCTGACATAAGGGGTTCCACAGGGGTCTATCTTGGGACCCCTGTTATTCAATCTCTACATGCTTCCTTTAGGCCAGTTAATACACAGCTGTGGCGTATCCTACCATAATTATGCAGATGACACTCAGATTTACATTTCACTCACAGCAGGTGAAAATGGATTGATCCATTCACTGTGTCACTGCATCGAACAGATTGATGTGTGGATGCAAAATAATTTTCTCCAACTGAACAGAAACAAGACGGAACTAATCATCTTTGGGAACAGAAACAAAGAGAAAGTGCTTGTGCCCAGAATTACAACTAAACAGAGTGAAGCAGCGTTAAAGTTTCATGTAGCAAAATCCTGGAACAGCCTCCCAGATCAAGTAAAACGAGCCTCAACTTTAACAATGTTCAGAGTTTTTTTTTTTTTTATCTGCACTCTTCTTTTAAAATGTTTTTAATTTTTTTTTTATGTTTCTAAATCTAAATCTTGTCTTTTATTTTTGTAAAGCACTTTGAGTTACCCAGTGTATGAATTGTGCTATATAAATAAAATTGCCTTGCCTTGCCTATGTTTCTGTTTGACATATTCTCTAGTGTCGTAGTAAAGGGTGTAACGTATATCCATTTAACGGGTGCGGTGCGGGATAAGTTTAGATGAGACAGTACATTTATTTATTGATAAATAAATGGAGATAGAGAGTAGATCACGTAGTGTCAGCGTTCATGCGCACGCCGGAATAATGTAATTGGAAAGACTCACGCAGTGTATGGATGCACTGTACGTGGGCTGGAGGAATGTTAGTCGATCATGTCAAATCAAATATTGTTAAAACGATGATATATATTATATATATATATATATATATATATATATATATATATATATATATATATATATATATATATTATAACTATGATATAATTGCATATCCCTAACGTTAGTTCATGAACTTTCTGCACTATTTTTAGACAAGAAAATGCTAAGAAATGTAAAGAAGTCTCACAATATTGAAGTTGTACTTACTTATTTTTTTCCTGGCGTTCTGGAGTTTCATCGGAGTTTTGTTCTTTTCAGCCAGCGTCATGGTTTGGTGTTTATCCGTTGCATAGATGACTGTGTGGTGGTAGTCGTGTCCGTTTACCTGAACAATGGCGTTAAATTACCTGTTGTTTTTCTGGGACATTTTCACTGGAGACACTCTATGTATGTAACCGCTGATGGTGTGTAAAGGTTTCTCGTTTGCTTGATTGGTAGTCATTTTGTGGCAGTTGGTCTGGGTATTGCTGTATAGGTAGCAGCTCGCAGGAGATTTTGAAAGCACGTGACTAACTGGCGGAAAAGTACCTACTTACATTGCAGAAGTATAATAATAATAATAATAAGAAATCTAACAATTTCAATAGGTGCTTCGCACCTTCGGTTATGGCCCCTAATAATGATAAGAAGAAGAACCGAACAGAAACAATATAGGTGCCTCCAACACCTTCGGTGCTTGGCCCCTAATAATAAGAAATCTAACAATTTCAATAGGTGCAGCAATGATCTGTTTTTGCAGAATTTGCATATTGCAGGTATAAGTAGCTCAGCGTTGGCAGACTCTGGCAATAGTCCGAGACATCCACAGCTCCAACACAAGTTGTACAGTTTTAAGACAACTTATACTTTCTTCCTGTCTACAAGATGGCTTCTCCAGCTTATGTCCAGAAGGAGGGTGAAGACTCAGTGGAGAGATTCATATACTCCGTGTCACCTAGACGGCAGAGTAAGAACAACTCCCCGTTCTTTACTGCCGTGATCCAGAGTGCCAGAAGAGAATACCACAAAGTAGTAGTTTTTTCCATGGACAAGCAGTCGATGTTCAGCCAGGCAGAGAAGAACGGAAATGCAGTGAGACTGCGAAATGTCAGGCGCAGCATAAGTAAGTAGCTCAATTTTTATTACAGGTCAGCCTTGCTGACAGTGTGTATTGTGGATTGAAGAGCCAGAGGGCTTCGGTTTCATGAAGGTCTTATTCTTTCTTTTTCCTATAGGCTTCTCTGATCCTGACGGGTATGATGTTGTTTGTTCGCGTGCCACAAGTGTGGAAGTGACCGCTTGCCATTTTTGCCATGCCGCCGCCAAGCTCTAAGAAAATGACAATAGTGGAGGTGAAGGCTCTCGGGCCAAAGCAGAAGGTGGGAGTCAAGAAGCTATCCTTTCAGAGTACAATCCAACTGCTTCTTTTCTGCCTGTGGCCCAAATGCCTGAAAAATTAACAGTGTGTTTGTGGTTTGTTTAGGTGGGAGAGGTTCGCGGAAAAGTCCGGGCACAAGGTGCCGTTACAAAAGTGGTTTGAATAAAGGACGTGGACTGTGAACTGAAGGAAATCAAAATCTCTGACGGACTCTATTTTGTTAATGTGTGCACTGTTTTTGTTCTATTTTGTTCGTGTGCACTGTTTTGTTCTATTTTGTTATTGTGTGCAAGTTTGAATCAATGTTTATTAAAAGTTGGTGTTCACGTAATCTCACTTTTTGCCTGTTTATTTCTCTGCCTTAAAGGATGTAAGATTTAATATTTAAGAAACTTTTAGATAATTATGGTACTTAGTAAAATAATTTTAATCATTTATATACATTTTATGCTATTATTTTTCCTTCATGTAAAGAATTAGAAGTTTCAATTCTATTTTAAAATTCTCTGCAATTTTAAGTTTGAAAAGGTTTGTGTGAAGCAAAAGATAATACTTAAATTAAACGCAGTGTGCTGAAATGGTTTAATCTATAAACTCCTTGCTCCGCTGTGTTGGTTTCAAACAGGTCCTGTACAAGCAGAGCACTTAACGCCTGTATTATTCAAATAGGTGCTTAAAGAATATACATGCCTGACTTGCCTGTGTTCAAATACAGTCAAAGTTCAAAGTCTATTTGTATTCACATGATGCTCAGTGAAAAGTGAGGATTTAGATGACTTTTGTAAATATTTGATATACTTTAATGTTTTTAGTGGACTATTAAATATAGTTGAAATGGTGCTGAAATGGTTTAATCTATAAACTGCGTTTAATCTACATGAAATGGTTTTATCTATAAATCTTAAATAGGTCTGTAATGTTTGTCATGTATGAATGTGGTAGCAGGGTGTAATGTTTACTCCTAACCACTAGGGGATGTGAGGTAGAGCCACGTGTGCTAATAGAAGGAAGCCATTTTGTTTGGATCTCTGTAACGGTAAGAACGTGACTCATGGCTTTCTCTATTGAATCTTATCAATCTGTGTTTTATTAGTGGTCATCCATATTATATCTGATGTAGTTTATGTATTGTCATGTTGGATGATATGTGGTCATGATTATTTTTGGCAAATATGTGCAGAAAGGTGCTTTTTTTAATCGATGAGGCCTCCTTGTCATGGTGTAAAGGCACCTTAATAAGATCATGTTTTATTATAAAATAATCCTGTGTATTATGTATGCTGTATGTTTATACTGTTGTGTTGGTGTATGATAGTGTTTAGGAGATACAGATTTATAGTTTATTGTTACAGGAGTGTTAATGTCACATTGAACAAGACAGCACGAGGAGGAAATCGTCCCATATATTCATTTATATATTGTTTTTACCATAATGAGAAATCATGGTTCATAAAAATAATACAAAATGTGACGGGTTATGGCAGTATTTTATTATCTGAGGTAAATGTGTTGTTTTCCATGTTTTTCCCACACGTGAGTGCTATTACATGTTAATATATTATATATTTCCTTGTTCGAGTTTGGACCTCATGGGCTTCGCTTTGAATCTGTGTGTGTTAAGAGGGTTTCATAGTTTGTGGTGTTCATTACTGTTGAAGAACGTTATAGGAATCCAAGTTAAGTCCTGATTTCCGACGATCTTTTTTAACTGGTACACAGGTGATGCGCGCGTGTGTGCTGCGCGCTCCTGTAAACATTCAAGTACAGATGCATTTGTTTGTAAATGTCTTTTGAGTTGAGGGTGGTACATCTGATCTTCATATCTTTTGGAGTTGAACAGGTTCCGACCGATCTGTGGTAATTATGATGATATTGCTGCAATTGCTGAACGTGTGTTCAGCAATTGCAGCACTATATTTATTTGATAACACTGTGTTTTAAATTAAATGTAATTAAGCATGCTGATATTCCGGTTGACTTTTCTGTGCATATTATGTTTATTGATTTCTCTGTATCATTGTAAGGTCTACATAAAATTGTTTGTAATTATTTCTGTCAAGATACTTAATGTTTGTTTTGCACAATGACAAATGGTTTGTTTGATAAGATGGGTTTTCAGAAAACTTTCAGAACTCATCTAAGGTGAGTAAAAGGACCTCATTTTGTTAACCCTTTCGCACATACGATCCCACCAGTGTGATCGGTCTTGGCTGGGCCCTTGAGGGTACGATCACATTGGTGTGTCATGTGATCAATCACTAAATTCAAACATCATCTGGTGCTGATCCAGAGATGGATGCACCGCTATTTTCAACCACATAGTTTTCAACCACAAAGTTTTTTTGGTGTTTCAGACATTTAAATACTCAAAATTATTGGCAAAACAATGCATTTATGGTTTGAAAAATACACACTGATGTCTATAAAAGCGGAAATATCAATGTGTTCAATTTATAAATTGACAACATGTTTTATTCATATCAGATATACATTGCCTTGGTAAGTATAAAGTTCACTCTATTCTTCCACATCACCAGACACTTACTGTCATGTATTTAACAGGGTATCCGCGGATCCTTAAAAAGTCTTAAAAGGTATTAAATTCCATAATGTAAAAATAAGGCCTTAATTAGCATTAAAAAGTCTTAAATCCATGTTTCAAAGGTCTTAAAAATGAACGGACAACGTAAAGAACGTTTTATTTTAATTTAAAAATAATGAAAGCGTTACGTCTTTGTCACGCAGAACAAAATAGGCGGAACCGACCAACTAACAAATTATACTAGTGCTGCAACGACGTGCGTAAAATGCGTCGACGCGTCACATTCTTTAAATTCATCTCGCGTAATGGCGGCTTGTGCTCCTGGGAATGGAGAAAGTTCTATTCTATCATAATAACCCAGACCATGATTATCAGAGGTATGGTAATACTTTAAACAGAGGCTAAATAAAATGATCCTTAATCCTTCTAATTCGAAAAATTGCGACAAGCAACTTAACTGGTAGAAACTATTTCCGGTTTATGTGCTAAATTATGTTTCCACTCCCTCAGACACCCTGTACTTTGTTTCTAGTCCACATTTACCATGTGTTGCCATTAAAATCTTTCGTAAAAGAAGACCTCAAACTCGCGTCTCAGTGGGAGTGTCAGGACCGGCTGAGTGGAAGCCAGCCGGTCAGCGGCTGCGCTGCTCGTGCTTTTCTCAGTGTAGGCTACATAAAGCACACTTTCGGTCAGGAATAATGAGGCTTCTATTGACAGCTGTTTGGGACAAATACGTGTTGTTCATCCTGACAATTTACCCAGTCGAGGAGGGAGAGGCATGGGTAAACATAGTCAGCGCGAATGCACTAATCAAATCAGCGATATTAATAAAAGTGATGTGTGCTGTGCCTTATGAGAGGTCCCACACTCTAAAAAAATGACTAACTTTGCCATTTGGGTAAAAACAGATAAAGTTACTGCAACCAAACACCTACAGTACATGTGTATATTTCTCTTATCTATTTTCATACATTTTACTATAGTTATGGTATTTTAGAAGTTGTAGTTGTCCTGTAGTTTACTAATTTTGCTTTACAAGTTACTGTTGTTAATAATTTAATTTCAGAAAAAGACAAAAAAAGGAAAAATATATGTTTATTAGTTTGTATGTACCGTAAATAACAATCACCAATATATAAAGCCATGTGCAAATTAGATGCATTTTTGTTTACTTTTGGGACAAACCAATAAAATAAAACATAATTATGTGATTAATAACGAATTATCTCCTTAGTTTAAAAGAGTTTTAAATGCTTTCTTTTTTATTTTATAAAAAAATTACAAATTCATAACACTCTCTGAAAAACAATTAATTAATCAAAGTAATCACATTGTAATAATCACATTCAGTTCATTTAAAAATATGCATATTTACTATCCTCTTTAAAATGCATTACAGTTTATTAATCTAGTGTTCTTTTTATACAGTTTATAATAAGAAATACAATAAAAAAAGGTTTGTGAAGGTTCTCAGTCATCCAGGACATCTTGATAAAAAGGTTTAAGCAAAAGCAGCGTGGACTGGACATTACCAGATGGAAAAAAGTTTGAGTGGTTTTGTTTGCTGTTCGCAAATTTGTTGCTATGAAATTGGTCTTAAATTTAATTTTAGATGGTATTAAAAAGGTCTTAAAAAGTCTTAAATCTAAATCTCAGAAACCTGCAGATACCCTGTTTTAGGAGAAGTGACTGAACTTGTAAATCAGATCATTCTCTGAACTCCTGCACCCGTCACGCATCATAGATCAACTAACATGATCATTATACATGTTTTTAATGGACAAAACACATTCACTTGCACAAATTTGCAAATTGGAGTATCGTGTAGCTGATGGCTAAGCCAACAAGTTTGTGAATATTTTGAATATTAAAGAAAAAGACTAAATAAATGCAATATATATGTAATGTAACGCTTTGGGGCTGCGTTGTGTCACGTGACAGACATGACGCGTTTCCCTGGAAATGTTCTAAAATAACGGATGCTTAAACTCAAACCAGGCGCAAAATTTACAACTTGCGTGCAAAAGGGTTGAAGCTATGAATGTTATTTTACAATTTAAAAGTTAATAATTCTTAAGTTAATCAATTTAGATCAGTGTATTTCAGTGAATATAAACACATTTGTTATGTTTAGGAGGTTTTTGGTTAAAAAAGATGTATAAACAGTAGGGATGCACGATTTAGGGAAAATGTCATATTGCGATTATTGAGGTCAATATTGCGATTGCAATATGCGATTGCGATATAAACAAATGGTATCATGAATGAACTTGCTTAGTTCTCAAGAAAAATGCACACACAGATTACTGATAATGCTGAAATTTGTATTTCTCAACTCAAACAAGCAACAACAAACAAATGCAAAACGTTTTCAAATTAAAATATTTTTACAAAATAACATCTTTGCATTACTGCAAACAATCTTGTTATTGTCTCAATAGTACAGCTAAATAAAATAAATAGAACAAAGTAATTTCTATGTTCATGAAAATAAGATATTTTGAACATTCTGTCCAAACAGGGATATTTTACCTGGACGTAACATTTTGTATAAACTTTCAAAAAGAAATATGGATATGAATGTGTGGTTCAAACCACTAAAACTTTTGTTGGTTATTTACAAAAACAAAAACAAAGCAACAAACTGGTACTTCCAAATCCCTTTTACTAAAAAGCTCTACTTATCACTTGAGAGGTTCTTTGCCAAAAAAACAAGCATATCCACCTTGTCTGGTTTCAGACAGGAGCGATGATTCGATACAACATTACCACTACTGTAGTACTAAAAGCTCTCTCTGATGCAGAGCTTGTTGCTTGTATGCACAGATATTTCTGTGCTAGTTTGCATAGCCTAGGGAAGTTTATTTTGTGTAACTTCCACCATTTCAATGGGTCTTCTCCATGGTCTACACTTGGCATGTAAATGTAAGCGTTGAGTTCAGCAGCCACTGCTTCTCTAAATTGTACCATGGGATCAAATGTGGTTGATGCTGTTGGTGTTGTTGTGCGTGTGTTTTCCTTGAAGAAACTGGCCAGGGTTTTCTTCTTGGCTTTAGCAGCAGGTGGATTTTCCACATCAAGGCTGTCCTTGTCCATCACTGCATTGCTTGTTTGGGATACAGGCTGCTGCTGATGAATTTCCTGAAACAAATAAAAAATGCACATGTTTTAGAAATCTGTTACATAGAATTGTAGCCAGTTAAGTAAACATTGTGTTTTCACTCACTATCAACTCAGAGATGACTCGTTCCTTTAAGGTCTGGGTCTCTTCTGCAGAGATGTATTGTGTTCGGAACCTTGGATCTAGGAATGTGGACATGTTTAGCAGGTCCTGCGTGACTTCATATTTCTCGTTGAGGTGGTTCAAAATTTTTGATTTGAGTGATTTAGTCAGGCCAGTGTCCTCTTCAGCCAGCACTGAGGTATTCAAAATATGCAGAGCAGGCTTCACATAAGATATGCTCACAAAGCGTTCACCTGACAGGGCATCCGTGAAGTCTTGGAGTGGGCTGAGTGCTTTGTTGACAGATTCCAGGACCTCCAGGTCCTGCCATGAGGGCAGTAGGTGTCGCACTTTGCGATCTGCAGAGAGAACCTTGGACAAAGCATTTTGCTGCTCCAGGACTCTTGCGATCATTTTCTGAGTAGAACCCCATCGTGTTGAGCAGTCTGTCACCATGGCATGCTCTGGGATTTTAAGCTCTCTTTGTGCTTCCCTCAAAGCAACTCTCTTCTTCCAGCTATGGGAGAAGTGGCCCATAATCTTCCTGCATATCCCAGTAGCCCGGTTAATGCATTTTGCATTATCTTTCAGGGCATTTCCTGTGAGTGATAAGACAAAACATTTACTAACTGTAGTGGCTTAAAACACATTCATATTTTAATACACTCTGATTAAATGCCCAGTTACAACCTAATAGCATAAAAACAGTAATACAAAAATTACAACAAACACTTTAATATTCATGTCACCACTCTAAGCTATTAATGTTAGAGCAGCAGTAGGCAAATAAATGTGGCAGATGTGTAATTTATACACTATACATACGCAGCCTAAATAAAATAGGCCACTCTTATTATGATTTGTTGCACACATAACACTGTATTTAAAATTGTTATTCTTAAATTAACCCACCCCAAAACCCCAAATAATAGTATAATATTTTATACTATTGTACTCTTAAAAATACAATAGTATAAAATAATTGCTATAGCCTAATAACAAAAGATGAAATCAATTTAACTTACCGATGGCCAGATGAAGTCTATGCCCAAAGCACTGGAACCTAGTCCACTGATTAAGCTCCACCGCTTTGACAACATTAGTGCCGTTGTCTGTTGTGGCAACCTGACGCTCCTCACGGAGGTCCCATGCAGCCAATGCCTCTCTCAAGCCCATGGCTATGTTCTCTCCCGTGTGGTCGTCGGGGAAATAGGATGTTTGCAGGCAGCGGCTTTTCAGTTCAAACTCTTCGTCAACAAAGTGCACAGTTAGGCTAATATAGGGTTAAGTTGTTCTGCTTGACCACAGGTCCGTAGTTGTTGAAAAGAACGTCAATGTAGACATTTCCAGTTGAATCTCGCCACGGCATTTGTTGTAAAGCTCAGGGATTGCAACTTGAGAGAAATAGTTCCGCGAGGGCAGCTGGTACCTCTTGTCCAGTGTGCAGATCATTTTCTGAAATCCGCCCTTGCTAACGGTGTATATGGGCAACATGTCTCCTGCCAAGCAGTGCGTTATAGAGTTGGTGATTTCTCTATATCTGTGTGAAGACCTTTCATATGGCGCAACACTCTCAAACACATCTGTAATTGTGGTTTGTTTGTTTTTTTGTCTTAAAGATTGTTCTTTTTGTTCAGTTGTTTCTTTACTAATCTGGGCTTTTACCTTCATGCATTCATCATACTTTTCTCTGTGCTGTTTCAGGTGCTGATATAAGTTTGTTGTGTTGCCACGTGATGTAGCAACTTTATTTTTACAAATTCTGCACAGTACCTCTCTCTGCTCAGTGTCGGATATCTTATAGCCAAAATATCGCCACAGAGGTAGCATTTTTTCTGGCCACCAGTTCAGTGCCCGTCTGCTCAGCATCCATCTTCACCCGTTACGCGCTGCACACCGGATAAAGTCACGACGTGACCATACGCGGCACACGTGCCACTGCCTAAACTGAAACTCACTGATCTTTTTATTTTTATTAGCGGATAGCGGTATAGTGTATGAAATAGGCAAACAGCTTTCAGAGAGAATGGGTTGTCAATGTAATGTCCACTCATGCCTTTATTTATTATTTATTTTTTTAATAAAATCGCAGCATTTTGCGTCATATAATCGCACAGGCTTGATATCGCGATTGCGATATGATTAATCGTGCAGCACTAATAAACAGTTAAGAATATAAATAATCATTTATTTGCTTTAGTTTTAACTCAAATGAAGAAATTATATATATTTTTAATAATCGTAACAGTTTTGTAATTAAAATTACATTAAGTAAGAACTTTCTCTGTGTGTGTTTTTATGTGATTGCAGATGCCACGTGGAAAGGGTTTTCGCCGGTCCCAGGGAGCCAAGAGGAGGATTGCTGAGCGTTATGCGCTCACTTCCTCCATGGACGTGGCAGCTTCCCAGAGCTGTGATACAATGAACGCTGACATAATCAATGCTGACAAAATCAACGCTCTGGCGTCTCTAACTATCCCAATTTGCCGCAAGGCTGTGAAAAGTTGTGAAAATGCTTTGAAATATTATGAAAAGTTTGAGAAAAGTTGCCGCAAGGCGTCAAAAAGTCTTCCCAATGCTGACAAAAGCTAGCCTGGCTCCGCCCTCCTACGTACTTCCGCTCAATTTCATTTCGCTTTAGTACTTAGTCTGGGATCGCTGTATATTCTTAGGTTTCCAGAAATCAATTTTTGTAGGACCAATCAGCGAACAGAGGAGTGACTTGTTGTTTCGGTCGGTTTCGCGCATGACATACGTCACGACCACACGTTAGCGATTGGCTATGGCAGATCCTGAGTGACTCTGGGCAGATCCAATAGTTTTAAACTTCAACAGAGTTCCGCATACAAGGAAGTAAACGCTTGTCAATGGAGCGAGGCCAGACTCTCTGTACAAATGAAATGTACGAGAGTCTGGTAGAACCAGGCTAGACAAAAAAAGCTGGAATGATGATACCAAATCTGAACATGTCAATAAGGCTGTTCCTTATTCTCAGAAAGTCCTACTAGGTTCCTTCCATCAAGGTGATGACAGATTTGGTTTCAGCAGAAACAGACAGTGTGCAGTAAACAGCATCACAGCATCCTTGTTGGAAAATTGCCCGAAGAGAGTGTTGCCAACAACATGCATTTGGTGGACATTTCAAAAGAACTAAAACATCTGAACTCATTGGAAGAACATCTTATTGCGTGCAATATTCCTTTTATGAAGTTTCTTTGCCTTCCCCGTGGGAATCAGAAAGGCTGTCATGGACCTGTAGTGTGTGTTCCTGTTAATACCACAGATGTCTCAAATATTCTTCCATGTAATGAATGTGATGACCACATGATAAGAATAAATCTGAAACGGAAATTGTCAACACTGATCGTGTAAGAGATGCTCTATGTTATTTGGTAAAAAAATAATAAATGGTATAAAGATGTGGAGTTCAATGAGCAGTGGGTAAACTCTTAAAATGCGACTGATGATTTAAACAATGAGGCTGATGATGTTGATATGGAGGAACAAGATGTAACAGATAAAAATGAAGATGACAAAGGAGCTGGAGATGATCAAGAGGAAGATATAACATATATTAAAGAACAAAGTGGTCTTTTGTCAGACACATCACTACAACCTGATGATCTGGGTTCAGTAATAATTGATCAACATTTTAATGATGTCTTGAATGTGGCACCAGGTGAAGGTAACAGTCCTGTTAGGCTGCTGACCGATAAAACCAATGAGGCAAAGTGTTTCCCTGTTCTCTATCCTACTGGTGCTCCAACATTTCATGATGAAAGACAGGAAAAATCACATTGTCACGATACCTCAATGCAAGAATACCGAATGCAGATGGATGTTTTGCACACAGCACAGACTTCATTTTTTATGCACAATATATATCAGAAGTTGATCAAGTTGTGTTTAATGTCTCAGTTGCTTTGAGGAAAGGTTCTGAGAAAAGTAGCTTAAATGTTACACAAGATACGCTAACAAGCTCTGATAGTTTGCAAAAAATATTAAATTATGACAAAGGATATAAGTTCTTAAGACCAGTAAGAGGGACTCCTCCCTATTGGATGTCTACACAAAAAGATTTGAAGAAGAAGAAAAAAGACTACTTTTATCGTGTAGAATTTCAACAACATGGTTCTCTTCATGTTCACTGTCTGTTTTGGGTGGAAGATGCGCTGAAGCTCAACGATCATGATGCAGATAATGATCCTGTGGTTGCTGAGTTCATTGACACTTACATCACTTGTGAAACACCACCAGAAAATGATACAGTACTTTACTGAAACAGTCAACAGCGTTCAGAATCACAGTACAAGACATTCAAAACGTGCGGAAGAAAAATACAGTTTTAAATTTTCCAAGACCACCATCTTCACATACATTTATCACAAGACAAAGTCACGCAGATGAGTTGAAAGGAAGGATGAAGATGACATAGCAAGTGCAATTATAAAGAAAGTGAAAACTGCATTAAATTCTGATGTGGACTTTGATTCCGTTGATGCCTTTTTTCATCTATTGGGATTAATCAAACTGTATTTGAAAAAGCATACAACAAGTGTTCCAAAAGAAAAGTATTGTCTTGAAAAGAAATCCAAAAGATGTTTGGGTAAACCAGTATAACAGAGATTTACTGCGTGCTTGGCAAGGGAATAAGGATATTCAGTATGTCACAGATGCTTTTTCTGTAGTTGTCTATATACTTAGTTACATCACAAAAGTAGAACAAGAAATGGGACTGCTGCTTCAACGTGCACAAAATGAAGCAATCAATGGAAATTTTGAAGCTAAAGCATCATTAAAAGAGTTGGGAAGTATCTATCTGCACAACTGAAAAATTTCAGCTCAAGAGGCAGTGTACAGACTGACAGGCATGCATTTGAAGGAATGTCCCAGTAAAGTGCAATTTATTCCAATAGGACAAAATCCTGTAAAGATGAGTTTGCCTTTGCATATGCTCGAAGCAAAGTGGAAAATGACCAGTTTGATGATGAAGGCAGCTTTTGGATGACGAGTGTCATTGACAGATCTAAGAGCAGACCAGAGAAAGAACCACTAGAAACTCTATGTCTTGCTAGTTTTTGTTCTGAGTACAGAGTTCTGACAAAATCTGAGGTTTTTCACAAAACAAAACAGTTGAAAATAAAATAATTAAACTCAACAACAACAATGGCTATGTAATGTCTCACTCCATGTGTTTTTTTCGTTACAGGGACAGTAATGGACAGGCAGGGACAGGCCAGAGATCTTGAGTCCGATGGGGCGACCAGCTTAAACTCTGGCATATTTTTCTACTTTATTTTGGAGTGACACTGTGTTTTGATTTATGGATTTTTACAAATTTGATTTTGAAGAATCAGTGTATGACTCTGTGGAGTCCCATTTGATTGTGAACATAACCCGTATAATCATTTTGTCTTTGATTTGAAATGTGTTTGAGATTCAGTTGAAGGGATTTCATAAAGTTGATGCTTGATGTTTGTGTGTTGACGCCGCCTTGGGGCAAGGGGTGGACAAAAGAGTTTTTCCCAGCGTTAGGTCAATTGGTCAAGTGTACTTAGGCTAGGTGTTGTCAAGCAGAAAGTCCAAAAATTTAGCCAGGCTGTTCGATCTGGTTCATATCAGGTTTTATTCAGATATCTGAGTTCAGCCACATTTCAGTCAATTAGCCTAAATGCATCCTGAAGAGTTACATTCCACAGTCAGACAGAAAAAGCATACATTGAAATAAACTTACTTGATATCACTAGGTCAGATGCCCTGCTGGTTTTGCTTTGTCAAAAGTAAACAACTCACACTCAAGCTAGTAGATTGTTTATGCTAATTATTATCAGCATAAAGAGGGGGGAATGTTATAAGAAATTTTAATTTTATTGTTTATTATTACTGGGGGCTTATAGTTCTCTTCAGGTCATGTCAAATTCATGTCATGTCCTTCGTGCTAATCCAAGCATGAAGTAGACATAACTAGACTGAGACATAACTTGTCACGGGACTTTTGCACCTGGACCATTGTGAACGCATTCATTGCTGCAGCTTTTCTTACCACATTATGATGACTGTGATCTCAAGCTGAGCAACTATCACACATGAGGAGTTCTACAAGAGTGGTGTCATAAAATGTGGTTCTGAACTGAAACAAGTGAAATCAATTGTTGATGGCAACAGAGAATTGTTTAAACACTGATAAAATTGAGCAAGCTAAACAGCTTTTGGACCAGAATATTAATTTAGAAGATGCCTGGGCCCAAATATGTCCTGAAACAGAAAAACAGCGTGATGAATGCATAGAACTGATGAAAGATAAAGTGTTGCCAGATGAAGATGACAGTCGAGAACTTATTCCAGATCTTACAGGAAACCCTCAAACTGTGTGTACCATTGAGACAAATCACACTACAATGTCTAGAGATGATGCTTTACATTTACTAAGGTCATTAAATGAGGAACAATCTGCTGTGTTCTATAAAGTGCGAAAGTGGTGTCTACAGAAAATACTTGGACAAAACCCTGAACCTTTTCGATTATTTCTTACTGGTGGAGCAGGCACAGGAAAGGTCATGTAATTAAGGCAATACAGTAGGAATCTGCTAGACTGTCTCAGCTGTCTGAGAATCCTGATGACATTATTGTACTTTGGACTGCTTCAACAGGAGAGGCAGCTTATAATATTGGGGCTTCAACTATACCTAATACATTTTCAATTGGTACAAATCTCAAACTGCCATATCAGCCTCTTGGTGATGACAAAATAAATTTGTTACGCACAAAATTGGGTACTTTGCAAATTTTGATTAATGATGAAGTGTCTATGGTTGATCATCGTCTTTTCTCACATGTTCATGGACGGTTGAGACAAATAAAACAAACTGGTGACTACTCTCTCTTTGGAAAGGTGAATATTCTTTGTGTTGGTGATTTTTATCAAATTCCTCCTGTGAAAGGAACTGCACTCTATACTGATACAAAAGGAGTAAACCAAAAAGTTGTCCGACAAAAAGATTCAAGTTTTGCTGAAATGTTAAATCGTCTAAGAGTGCGTAAGAAATCTGAATATCTTACCAGTACTGATATTTTTATGTTGAAAAAATGTGAAACAGGGGAGAACTGTAATGGTCTTCATATATTTGCTACAAATGCAGAAGTTGATAAATATAACATTGAAAGACTTCATGAATGTTGCCCAGAGGCAATCACTATAAATGCTCAAGATTATGTAAAAAATTTAAAAACTGGAAGAATGGAGCGTAGAGTTGGATTTCATACAAAAGATTTCAACTCCTGTTTCTCTAAATGTGTTTTCCTGGGTATTGGAGCAAGGGTTATGTTAAAAAAAATATTGATGTTGCTGATGGTCTTGTCAATGGAGCTTTTGGTACAGTTGTCCACATAACTGAAAGTCAAAACAAGGAAGATGATTTTCCATCAGCTATTCATGTGGAGTTTGATAATCCAAATGTGGGTAAAATTCAGAGATCTAAAACACGACAGAGATTTTCTCAAAACTCAACAGTAATTGAAGTACAAGAAGACCAAGTCTCAAATGATGGTGGTATAAGGCGTCAGTTTCCTCTCAGATTGGCATGGGCATGCACGGTTCACAAAGTGCAAGGACTCGCAGTAGAAAAAGTAGTTGTATCACTTAAGAAAATCTTTACAGCAGGGCAAGCATATGTTGCATTGAGCTGTGTAAGATCTCTTAGTGGATTAATAATTGAGGACTTTAAAGAGTCATCTGTTTATTGTAATGACAAAATTGAATTATCTATGACAAATATGTTAAAATGCCCTTTAGAACAAAACAGTTTCAGTAAATCACCTTGTATATGCAGATTAGCACTGCTTAATGTACAAAGTCTGAAAGCTCACTTTCAGGATCTTCTTGCTCATACAGCTCTAATTAATTAGGCCCGAGCCGTTGATAACCGCCGATGATAATAGGAGGGCCTATTGTTTTTGCTCGAGTTATTTTTTTATTTATTTATTTATTTTATTTTTTTTCTGCAAAATGATCCTAAATTTGACCCAGTAAACATGCGTGAAAAGTCATTTTTATTGGGGCCAAAATTCAAGGTGGGCGAAAAATGTATGTATTTGTTTGTATGTATTAAAGTCCCCGAAAAAAAAAATATTAAAAATGACTCAGTGGCGACCAGTCAAAATACATTGGGCCTATGGAAAGTGAAAGTAAATTTTTTCCAATGTTGAAATACAAAACTTGGTACATTTATAGGACACCTCAAGGCAAACAGAAAAGTCTATGAGCCACAGCCTAAACTCAACAGGAAGTCCGCCATGTGGGGTGGAATGCCTGGCCACCTAAATCGTGCAGCTTACGCAAAAGATTCAACACATTGTGTTTTTATCTAAATTGCCCCAAATTTGTTGAGTATCATCTAGACACGAGTGCCAAAAAAGTTATCAGTTTGTTTTTTGATACATTTGTGGCTATGGTTGTAATGAGCCTGTAAAGAGGAAATTTGTCGGAGACCACTGTTAAAGACTCCTAAGCTACGCACACATACCACAAACCCACTATGTGTCCACTTCCCCACTATTTCGGGGAAACAAGTCGCTGACCACTCCTAAGCCACGCACACATCCCACGAACCCACTATGTGTCCACTTCCCTACTATTTCGAGGAAATTTGTCGGAGACCACTGTTGACCACTCCTAAGCCACGCACACTTCCCACGAACCCACTATGTGTCCACTTCCCCACTATTTCGAGCAAACCTGTCGCTGACCACTCCTAAGCCACGCACACATACCATAAACCCACTATGTGTCCACTTCCCGACTATTTCGAGGAAATTTGTCGGAGACCACTGTTGACCACTCCTAAGCCACGCACACTTCCCACGAACCCACTATGTGTCCACTTCCCCACTATTTCGAGCAAACATGTCGCTGACCACTCCTAAGCCACGCACACATACCACAAACCCACTATGTGTCCACTTCCCGACTATTTCGAGGAAATTTGTCGGAGACCACCCCTAAGCCACACACACATCCCACAAACCCACTATGTGTCCACTTCCCCTCTATTTCGGGGAAACATATCACTGACCACTCCTAAGCCACGCAAACATCCCACAAACCCACTATGTGTCCACTTCCCCACTATTTCGAGGAAATTTGTCAGAGACCACTATTGACCACTCCTAAGCCACGCAAACATCCCACGAACCCACTATGTGTCCACTTCACCACTATTTCGGGGAAACGTGTCGCTGACCACCCCTAAGCTACGCACACATCCCACAAACCCACTATGTGTCCACTTCCCCACTATTTCGGGGAAACATGTCGCTGACCACCTCTAAGGCACGCACACATCCCACAAACCCACTATGTGTCCACTTCCCCACTATTTCAGGGAAATGTGTCGCTGACCACTCCTAAGCCACACACACATCCCACGGACCCACTATGTGTCCACTTCCCCACTATTTCGGGGAAATTTGTCAGAGACCACTGCTGATCTCCCCTAAGCCACGCCCAAATCCCACGAACACACTATGTGTCCACTTCCCCTCTATTTCGGGGAAACATATCGCTGATCACTCCTAAGCCACGCACACATCCTACGAACCCACTATGTGTCCACTTCCCCACTTTTTTGGGGAAACGTGTCGCTGACCACACTTAAGCCACGCACACATCCCACGAACCCACTATGTGTCCAAATCCCCACTATTTCGGGGAAACGTGTCGCTGACCACCCCTAAGCCACGCACACATCCCACGATCCCACTATGTGTGCACTTCCCCACTATTTCGGGTAAACGTGTCGCTGACCACCCCTAAGCCACGCACACATCCCACGAACCCACTATGTGTCCACTTCCCCACTATTTCAGGCAAACGTGTCGCTGACCACTCCTAAGCAACGCACACATCCCACGAACCCACTATGTGTGCACTTACCCACTATTTCGGGTAAAGCGTGTCGCTGACCACCTAAGCCACGCACACATCCCACGAACCCACTATGTGTCCACTTCCCCACTATTTCGGTTAAACGTGTCGCTGACCACCTCTAAGCCACGCACACATCCCACGAACCCACTATGTTTCCACTTTCCCACTATTTCAGGTAAATGTGTCGCTGACCACTCCTAAGCCACGCACACATCCCACAAACCCACTATGTGTCCACTTCCCCACTATTTTGGGGAATTTGTCAGAGACCACTGCTGACCTCCCTAAGCTACGCCCAAATCCCACAAACACACTATGTGTCCACTTCCTCTATCTCGGAAACATGTCGCTGACCACTCCTAAGCCACGCAACATCCCACAAACCCACTATGTGTCCACTTCCCCACTATTTCAGGCAAACGTGTCGCTGACCACTCCTAAGCCACGCACACATCCCACGAACCCACTATGTGTCCACTTTCCCACTATTTCGAGGAAATTTGTCGGAGACCACTGTTGACCACTCCTAAGCCACCCACACATCACACGAACCCACTATGTGTCCAATTCCCTACTATTTCGAGGAAATTTGTCGGAGACCACTGTTGACCACTCCTAAGCCACCCACACTTCCCACGAACCCACTATGTGTCCACTTCCCCACTATTTCGAGGAAATTTGTCGGAGACCACTGTTGACCACTCCTAAGCCACCCACACTTCCCAGACCCACTATGTGTCCACTTCCCCACTATTTCGAGCAAACGTGTCGCTGACCACTCCTAAGCCACTCACACATCCCACGAACCCACTATGTGTCCACTTCCCTTCTATTTCGAGGAAATTTGTCGGAGACCACTGTTGACCACTCCTAAGCCACGCAACATCCCACGAACCCACTATGTGTCCACTTCCCCACTATTTCAGGCAAACGTGTCGCTGACCACTCCTAAGCCACTCAACATCCCACGAACCCACTATCTAGATCATTGGATCTCGCCATTTTAAGGCTTAGGGCCTTCAAACTTGGGCTCCTCTATTCATCCTTGGGCCCCCTAACGGGGTGCAAATTTTAAAAAGATCAGAGAAACTTTTTTAGGCCTATAAAAAGGGGCAAAAAAAAAGTTAGTTTGATCTTACTGAAACTAGGAATCCTGTTAGAGGGCCCTAAGATGAATACCGGAGCCCAGGTTTGGTGGCCCTAGAGCTTTAAAGTGCTTAGATATAGAGATCCCACTTTAAAATGAAGGTTGGATTCTGGTCCAGATTATAAGAATTTGGTTGGATTTTAGTCCGGAAGTTGTGTCAAGCTAGAAACAGCTGCCAATGTTTCTAAAAAGTAAATGACTGCACTCGGTGGGTCACCCTGAGTCTTTAGCACTAAGTCCCGTTGCAAAATTCCACTGTCCACGAACATACTATTTTCTTTACATTGTATAAATCTAAAGTGGGAACGCTGGATCTCGGTCATGTGTCCATTTTACCATTGATTCAATGTACTAAATTAGTGTGTTCATGGACGGTGGAATTTTGAACCGGGACTCAGAGTGACCTACCGAGTGCAGTCATATAATTTTTTAGAAACATTGGCAGCTGTTTCTATCTTGACACAACTGCCGGACTAGAATCCAACCAAATTGTCTTCAAAAAAACTGATAATCTGGACCAGAATACAACCTTTATTTTAAAGTGGGAAATCTATATCGCAGCACTTTAAAGCTTTAGGGCCACCAAATCCTGGGCTCCAGTATTCATCTTAGGGCCCTCTAACAGGATGCAGAGTTTGGTGGCCCTAACCCTTTAGAGGGCCGAGATATGGAGATCCCACGTAACATTTATTCAATGTATCAAAATAGTCTGTTCGTGGACAGTGGAATATGTCAACGGGTCTTGGTGTTATAGACTCAGGGTGACCTACCGAGTGCAGTCATATAGTTTGTAGAAACAATGAGACTTTAATTAGTATGTTCGCGTTAATTATGTGTCTATTCAAAACAATGCAAATGGCAATCCCACTTCAGGCTTATTGAATGGTTTTGATAGTGTGTCCGCGGACAGGGTGTTTTGTACATTTATGTTTAAATTATTGTGATAAAAACTATTTTGCTGGTGTCAGCAAGCCCCCCCTGATTAGAGCAAATCAACTCCTGACTGAAAATTCCACTGTCCACAAACACACTATTTTATTACATTGAATAAATCTAAAGTGGGATCGCTGGATCTCGGCCATCTTAAGCTAACCCTTAACCCTTTAGGCGCTAGGGTTTATTTTAAAAAATACAAATTTTTGAGATCCAAATTTCAAAAGGCTGTGGTTTGAAAATGATAAGAGATAGAGTCCTACTCTAAACTAGAAAAATGTCAGGTATGATCCAAAGTATATTAGTGAATAAATTGTATGCATCTAATTTGCATATAATTTGCATACCATGCCATTATATATTGGCGGTTATGTTATTTACAGTACATACAGACTAGTGAACATATTATATTTTTTTTCTCTTTTCTGTCTTTTTCTGAAATAAAATTATTTATAACAGTTTGTAAAAGCAACATTACCAAAATAAAGGATAACTACAACTTCTAATACACCATAACTAGTAAAATGTATGTAAATAGATGTGAGAAATATACACATGTATTGTAGCTTTATCTTTTTTATCCATCAAAATGCAGTTTGTAGTTTTTTAGAGTGTGGGAACTCTCATAAGGCACAGCACACAGCCATCACTTTCATTCTGATCACTGCTTTGATCAGCGCATTCGCGCTGACTATTTACCCCTGCCTCTCCCTCCTCGACTGGGTAAAGTGTCAGGATGAACAACACGTATTTGCCCCCCGTCAATACCGCGGCCAGAGCGATTAGTTTCATCCCGTTTCGTTCACTGATTTTGGGCAAAGTGTGGGATAAACAGCGTGTGCTTTATGCAGCTACAGAGGCACCAGCAGCGCCGCTGATCCGTCACACCGCCGCTGTCAAGTCACACACGCACTTTCAGTCTCGCTCATTCTCACTTTCACTCGGCTGAAAAGACTAGATGAAAAAGGTAGAAAAGGTAGATGTTCTCCATCAGAACCAGAGTCAGCCAAAGCTTCATTACAGGTGTGTTTTTTATTTGTCATTTTTGCGTTTAGCACCTAGCATACAGAGAATGAGGCTCTACTGAGCCGGTCCTGACACTCCCACTGAGACGCGAGTTTGAAGTCTTCTTCTACAAATTTTTTTAATGGCAACACATGGTAATAGTGGACTAGAAACAAAGTACAAGGTGTCTGACATCTGGTGGACGGGAGTGGAAGCATAATTTAGCACATAAACCGGAAGTAGCTGCTGTTTTTTCCAGTTAAGTTGCTTGTCGCAATTTTGCGACTTTGGCGCTTAGAGGGTTAAGAGGAGCCAACCAAACCTTGGCTCCTGTCTTAATCTTAGAGCCCTCTAACGGTGTGCTGAGTTTCAAAAGATCAGAGAAACTTTTTTAGGCCCAAAACCTTATGTTTTTTTGGATTAAGTTGGCCTCTACGCAAGGGGTGCTACGAAACGGCTATTTCTGAATGTTCATATCTTTAAAAAAGAAAAGTCTTGTTTTTGTTCTAAGTCGATATTGACTTTGAAAAAATCCCAGCTCCTACAACTAAAAGCGTCAAAAATCGGTTAAAACGGCCAAAAATCAGACTCTTTTTGGGGCAGGGGGCCTCTATTCGTCGCTGGGAATCTTTTGGCTATCTTGGAATTTCTCTAGCTTGAAAAAGTTTTTTTCATGAGAACCAGGCAGGAGGCTGACCCTCGCCGCGAAGTAGTTAGAGAATGGTGCGCCTTTCTGGGCTTGACTTGTCGGCCATTCACCGGACTTAACTTGGTCAAAAAAGGACCAAATCGAACCAAATTCGTCAGTTGGCCTCTACACAAGCGGTGCTACGAAATTGCTATTTCCGAATTTTCATATCTTTAAAAAAAAAGTCTTGTTTTTAGTCGATAGCCCGGGGAGTGCCCGGGCTGAAGCACGCAGTCTGCGGATGAAAAAGTGAAAAAAAAGTACTTTAAAAATAAAAATTCCCAAAACTTTCAACGCAGGTTTTTTCTACTCCTCGCAGGGATCATTTTGACTATTTTGAAAAATTCCCCGGATCAGTATTTCTGCCCAAGCCGAGCACTTTTTTGTCGGGTGGCACTACTTTCCCCTGCATGATCCAAAGGGGTACCGGCAGGATTATAGGAACGCAGTTTTCGAGAACACAGTTTGGGCAAAATTGCGGTTCTTTTTCGTCCAAACTTGGTGCTAGGTGTATGGGCTTACGAGACTTGCCATTGCAGGGCCCCTGCCTGGTTCCCATCGACCGGGGTGGACTGTCCTGAGGCTGCAGCTGGGGCAGAGTAGCAGAGGCTGTGACCCTGGTTCTGGAGCTGGAGCTCTCAAGCCAGAGTGCAGCACGGGGCCAGGGGAAGGCCTGAGACTGGGGCTGAGGCTGTGAGCCGGAGCTCTCTAGTGCTAAGTGTAGCTTGGCGTACCAGGTGCACTGATTGTTTGTCGGAGTACCAGGGGCACAAAACTCCGGCCGGCTGGTAGCTTGGTGGATACCCCGGAAGGGGCTTAAAGGTGGGTCCCGGTGCAAGTGGAGCGCCGGGGTGTGGGGAGAACCGTGGTGCCCTGGAGGTTGTGTATCCCAGGAGGAGTGCTACTGAGGGGTGTTGGTAAGGGGCAGTGTGCCCTGGATGATGGTGGGGTTGTTTGGCCTAACCTTAACCCAGGATGAGTGCCCTGTGCCGGGTGGAGTCATTAATCACTGTGGCCTGGATGATGAGAGCTCCAGGAGCCAGGGAGCACTGCTGGAGTATGTGTAGCCCAGGAGGAGTGCCTCTGTGCCGGGTTGAGTCATTGAGCACTGTGGCCTGGATGAAGGAGAGCTCCAGGAGCCATGGCGCACTGCTGGTGTAGGTGTAGGCCAGGAGGAGTGCCCTGTGCCGGGTGGAGCACTAATAGTTTTACAAACTATATGACTGCACTCTATAGGTCACCCTGAGTCTTGAGCACTAAGTCCCATTAACAAATTCAACTGTCCACAAACATACTATTTTATTACATTGAATAAATCTAATAAGGGATCGCTGGATCTCGGCCATCTTAAGGGTTAGGGCCACCAAACCTGGGGTCCTGTATTCACCCTTGGGCCCTCTAACGAGGTGCTGAGTATCAAAAAGATCAGATAAAACTTTTTTTTTTTGAACCCGGAGGACCACTCTGGTCCATCTTTTACACGAGGAAGGGCGCCTGTCCTAAGGTAAAAGAGCGACCAGAGTGGGCCTCCGGTCCTGGTTTTTTCTGGCGTTAATCTTTTTTCTGGCTTTAATCTTTTTCAAACTCTGCACCCTGCTAGAGGGCATGGGGATGAATACAGAAGCCCAGGTTTGGTGGCCCCAACTCTTTAGAGGGCTGAAATATGAAGATCCCACTTTAGATTTATTCAATGTAAAAAAAATTGTGTGTTTGTGGACAGTGGAATTTTGCAACGGGACTTAGTGCTAAAGACTCAGGGTGACCTACTGAGTACAGTCATATAATTTTTAGAAACATTGGCAGCTGTTTCTAGCTTGACACAACTGCTTGACTAGAATCCAACCAAATTGTCTTAAAAACTGATAATCTGGACTAGAATCCAACCTTCAGTTTAAAGTGGGATCTCTATATCTCAGCACTTTAAAGCTCTAGGGCCACCAAACCTGGGCTCCAGTATTCATCTTAGGCCCTCTAACAGGATTCCAAGTTTCAGTAAGATCAAACAAACTTTATTTTTTGCCCCATACACCCAGTGTTAATTTTGACACAAAATTTTAATTTAGTTTTAGTCTTAGTCTTTTGACTATAATTCTTTTAGTTTTAGTCAAGTTTTAGTCATCTGATTTGTTTTAATTTTAGTCTTATTTTAGTCGACTAAAATTGCTTGGTATTTTAGTCGACTAAAATTTCTTGTTATTTTAACTAACTATATATAGCAATATTGTATGTTTTAAATGCCACAATATTGCTAGATTACTATGTATAATGATAGGATGTGAACAGTCACGTTTCACATGACTAATCTAGAAATATTTGTGATATTGTCAACAAGTAGAACAATGTAAAATATACTAAACATTAGTATTAATCAAATGTATATAACATAATATTACGTATTAGTATGGTGCTCCCATCTAACTTGAAGAAGGGGCTATTTTACAGTACTTTTCAGGTCGTAATATTTAATGCTACAACATCTATCCACTGCAGTCTTCCAATTTTGCTTAGCTCAATAAACAAAAGAACATTGTTGTGAATTTACCTATGAGAAAGTGTCCGGGTGGCTCGTCTGTAAATGTCTTTTTAAATTGGTTGTGTTCTTGCCACGAATGATCGCTCCGCATGCTTCACACTTTGTTTTGTTTTGCTCATCGTCAAACGTGAAGTGAGCCCACAAGTCTCCCCTTCTCTTTCTCCCAGCTTTGGACGTTTTGTCGCTCTTTGAATGCCGTCTTCCCAGGAGCTCAGTCAAATAAGTCAGTCTCTGATTGGTTCGCTTCTTCTCATGCAGTTTCGCCTGTTCTGTTCTTCTTCTTCTTCTCTAGTATTAATGGCGGGTCGCAACCAATTTTCGGTGCATACCGCCACCTACTGTACCGGAGTGTGTTCGACTGTTCCATTTTGCGGATTGGTTCTTTTGTTCATCTATCCCGTCTGCTAATTGGATTTTCGTCAGAGTCTATTTTCGTCTCGTCCTTTATTCGTTGACGATAATGTCAATCAATTTAGTTATAGTTTTAGTCTCCATCAGTGACTTCTTTTTAGTTTTCGTTTAGTTTTAGTCCATAAAAAATATTTGTGACTTTAAAATAATGACTAAATTATTTAAATCAACTAAATTAATTTTCTGATCTTTTTGAAACTTGGCATCCCGTTAGGGGGCCCAAGGATTAATACAGGAGCCCAGGTTTGGTGGCCCTAACCCTTTTGAGAGCCAAGATCCAGCAATCCCACATTAGATTTATTCAATGTAATAAAATAGTATGTTCGTGGACAGTGGAATTTGAGAACGGGACTTGGTGCTAAAGACTCAGGGTGACCTACCAAGTGCAGTCATATAGTTTGTAAAACTATTAGAACTTTATTTAGTATACCAAAATTCATTATGTGTCAAATGAATACAATGCAACTGGTTGATCCCACTTCAGGCTTATTCAATGATCTTGATAGTGGGTTCGTGGACAAGGTGTTTCAAGCGTTTTCTTTGAAATTATTCTGATAAAAACTAATTAGCTATTGTCAGCAAGCCCCCCTGAGTAGAGCAAATCAACTCCTGACTCAAAATTCCACCGTCCACAAACACACTATTTTATTACATTGAATAAATCTAATGTGGGATCGCTGGATCTCGGCCATCTTAAGGGTTAGGGCCACCAAACCTGGGCTCCTATTAATTCTCATGCCCTCTAACGGGCTTCAGAGTTTCAAAAAGATCAGAGAAACTTTTTTTTTAGACCCAAAAAAACCGAAAGGGGTAAGTACCCTTATGTTTTTTTTTGGCCTAAAAAAAATTTTTTTCTGATCATTTTGAAACTTGGCACCCCGTTAGAGGGCATGAGGATTAATACAGGAGCCCAGGTTTGGTGGCCCTAACCTTTTTGAGGGTCGAAATCCAGCGATCCCACATTAGATTTATTCAATGTAAAAAAATTGTTCGTGGACAGTGGAATTTGACAACGGGACTTGATTTGCCCTAATCAGGGGGGCATGCTGACACCAACAAAATAGTTTTTATCACAATAATTTCAAGAAAAATGTCAAAAACTCCCTGTCCACGGACACACTATCAAAACCATTGAATAATCCTGAAGTGGGCTCATGGAAAACACCGGGCTGTTTGATGACTGGAGATATTAATTTTGGGGTCTGGTCATAATACAAACAACATTACTGCACTCATCTGGTCCTCCTGAGTAGGTAGGACCGTGTCACCTGTTGCCCAATTCTACCGACCGCGAAAGCATGTGTCCATTTCGCAAAAGAGTTTCACTGTCGTAGCCTCACCAAACTTTACCAACTGCTTCCACGTACTGTGGCGAGAAAAAGGAGTCCACTCCTGAGTCGATTGGACCTTCCATAGCGCCGTCCGTGAACGCACTACACAAAATACTTTGAAATAATGGGCAACTGGGAGTTTTCTAAAAGGTCCCAGGGGCCCCAAATTTTGCACGCTGGCTCCTAAGGGGCCGCCCAGAACGACATATCAAAGGCTGCTGGCATTAGAGCAAAGGGAAAAGTTTTAGCCTCCAAAAGACACAGCCTATAACAGAATCTGACCTATTAACCCCTGAACATTATTTGACCCCTAATCACTGTCGTAGCCTCACCAAACTTTGCTACCTGCTTCCACGTGCTGTTACGAGAAAAAGGAGTCCACTCCGAGTCGATTGGACCTTCCTAAGCGCCGTCCGTGAATGCACTATACAAAATACATTGAATTAATGGGCTATTATTGGGAGTTTTCAACAAAGGTCCCAGGGGCCCAATTTTGCACGCTGGCTCCTGGGGCCACCCAGAACGACATATCAAAGGCTGCTGGCTTTAGAGCAAAGGGAAAAGTTTCAGCCTCCAAAAGACACAGCGTATAACGGGATCTGACCTATTAACCCCTGAACATTATTTGACCCCTTATCACTGTCGTAGCCTCACCAAACTTTGCTACCTGCTTCCACGTGCTGTTACGAGAAAAAGGAGTCCACTCCCGAGTCGATTGAGCCTTCCTAAGCGTCGTCCGTGAACGCACTACACAAAATACATTGAAATAATAGGCTATTATTGAGAGTTTTCTACAAAGGTCCCAGGGGCCCCAAATTTTGCACGCTGGCTCCTGGGGCCACCCAGAACGACATATCAAAGGCTGCTGGCTTTAGAGCAAATGGAAAAGTTTCAGCCTCCAAAAGACACAGCCTATAACGGGATCTGACCTATTAACCCCTGAACATTATTTGACCCCTTATCACTGTCGTAGCCTCACCAAACTTTGCTACCTGCTTCCACGCACTGTTACGAGAAAAAGTCCACTCCGAGTCGATTGAGCCTTCCTAAGCGTCGTCCGTGAACGCACTACACAAAATACATTGAAATAATAGGCTATTATTGAGAGTTTTCTACAAAGGTCCCAGGGGCCCCAAATTTTGCACGCTGGCTCCTGGGGCCACCCAGAACGACATATCAAAGGCTGCTGGCTTTAGAGCAAATGGAAAAAGTTTCAGCCTCCAAAAGACACAGCCTATAACGGATCTGACCTATTAACCCCTGAACATTATTTGACCCCTTATCACTGTCGTAGCCTCACCAAACTTTGCTACCTGCTTCCACGTACTGTTACGAGAAAAAGGAGTCCACTCCCGAGTCAATTGGACCTTCCTAAGCGCCGTCCGTGAACGCACTATACAAAATACATTGAATTAATGGGCTATTATTGGGAGTTTTCAACAAAGGTCCCAGGGGCCCCGAATTTTGCACGCTGGCTCCTGGGGCCACCCAGAACGACATATCAAAGGCTGCTGGCTTTAGAGCAAATGGAAAAAGTTTCAGCCTCCAAAAGACACAGCCTATAACGGGATCTGACCTATTAACCCCTGAACATTATTTGACCCCTTATCACTGTCGTAGCCTCACCAAACTTTGCTACCTGCTTCCACGTATTGTTACAGGAGAAAGGAGTCCACTCCCGAGTCGATTGGACCTTCCTAAGCGCCGTCCGTGAAAGCACTATACAAAATACATTGAATTAATGGGCTATTATTGGGAGTTTTCAACAAAGGTCCCAGGGGCCCCGCATTTTGCACGCTGGCTCCTTAGGCCACCCAGAACGACATATCAACGGCTGATGGCTTTAGAGCAAAGGGGAAAAGTTTCAGCCTCCAAAAGACACAGCCTATAACGGGATCTGACCTATTAACCCCTGAACATTATTTGACCCCTTATCACTGTCGTAGCCTCATCAAACTTTGCTACCTGCTTCCACGTGTTACGAGAAAAGGAGTCCACTCGAGTCGATTGGACCTTCCTAAGCACCGTCCGTGAACGCACTACACAAAATACATTGAAATAATGGGCTATTATTGGGAGTTTTCTACTAAGGTCCCTGGGGCCCCAAATTTTGCACGCTGGCTCCTGGGGCCACCCAGAACGACATATCAAAGGCTGCTGGCTTTAGAGCAAATGGAAAAAGTTTCAGCCTCCAATAGACACCTATACAGCCTATAACGGGATCTGACCTATTAACCCCTGAACATTATTTGACCCTTTATCACTGTCGTAGCCTTACCAAACTTTCCCACCTGCTTCCACGTACTGTTACGAGAAAAAGGGGACCACTTTTCAGTCAATCGGACCTCGGGAAGTGGCCGCCAGCGCCCCCAGTGGGGCGAATACATAGAGATAATGAGCATGTGGTAATCCCAAATTTTTCACCCTGGTTTCTGGAGTACCCCTGAATCACATATCTGAAAAGTATAGCTGTAGAGCAAAGGGGAAAAAAATATGATCAAAAAGACACCTTTCTTGTCAGGGCCTATAGCTCGTACCCTTAGTTGACCTTTTGACCCCTTAACAATGTCGTAGCCTCTCCAAATTTTGCACGCTGGCTCCAGTGTCCACCCAGAACGACACATCAAAGGTGGCTGGCTCTAGAGTGAAGGGAAGAAAAATGATGACTCAAAAGACATCTCCCCTTTTTGGGCCTTTAGTGCATAGTGCACCTTTTTTGACCTTTTGACCCCTTAAAAATGTTGTAGCCTCACCAAACTTTACCACACGCTTTCACGTGCTGTGACGAGAAAAAGGGACCACATTTCACTTGATCGGACCTCGGAAGTGACCACCAGAGCCCCACTAGGGTGAATACATTGACAAAATGGGCATGTGGGAATCCCAAATTTTTCGCCCTGTCTCCGGGAGTACCCTGAATCACATATCCAAGCACATAGCTCTAGAGCAAAGGGAAAAAATATGATCAAAAAGACAAAAGACAAAAGACAAAACTTCACCACCCCCTTCCACACACTGTGACGAGAAAAAGTCCACTCCCGAGTCAATCGGACCTTCCTAAGCTCCGTCCGTGAACACACTATACAAAATACATTAAAATAATGGTAAATTGGGAGTTTTCTACAAAGGTCCCAGTGGCCCCAAATATTGCACGCTGGCTCCAGGGCTCTTCCTGAATAACATATTGAAGGCGGCTGGCTCTAGAGCAAAGGGAAAAGATTTCAGCAAGATTTTTGAAGAGTGGGATGCAATCTGGTTCAGGGGTCCTAGAGTTATGCGCTTCGATTCGACTTCAGGGGCCCCTAGAGTACCGATCAAAAATTTCAAGATCCCGAGACCTTCCGTCTCGAGCGGAGTCATCCCACTTCACACTTATGCGCATAGTATCTTCGCGTTTTTAACCAGGAGTTAATTTTTTTAACTTCGCCAATTAAGCCCTTAACGATGTCGTAGCCTCTCCAAACTTTACATACGCTTCCATGCACTGTGGCGAGAAAAGGAGTCCACTCCCGAGTCGATTGGACCTTCTTAAGCGCCGTCCATGAACACACTACACAAAAACATTGAAATAATGGGCTATTGGGAGTCTACTACAAAGACTCCCAATAACAGGGGCCCCAAATTTTGCACGCTGGCTCCAGTGGCCCCCAGAACCACACATCGAAGGCGGCTGGCTCTGGAGCAAAGGGAAAAAATGTCAGCCTCCAAAAGACACAGCCTATAACGGGACCTGACCCTGAACATTATTTGACCAATTAACAATGTTGTAGCCTCTCCTAACTTCAGCACCCGCTTCTACACACTGTGACAAGAAAATAGAGTCCACTCCCGAGTCGATCGGACCTTTCCAAACGCCGTCCGTGAACACACTACGCAAAATACATTGAAATAATGGGCAACTTGGATTTGTTCAGAAAGATCCGTTGTGGTCAAAAACCAAACTGGGAGCTCAGGTTGGGCCCTGGTATGCCATATCCACAGGGCAAGTCTCCCGAGCAACTTTGCGCCAAATGTCAAAAGTGGCCAAAGGGGCTACCACGTGCATCCTCATATTGCACATAACCATCTGACCGCTTCTGGTCCCAGTCTGATGAATTGTGGCTTCGTGTACAAATAGTGGGTTCGTGGGATGTGGGCGGGGCTTAGGAGTGATCAGCGGGGTCTCCGACACATTTCCCAAAAATAGTGTGTTTGTGGACAAATAGTGAGTTCGTGGGATGTGGGCGGGCTTGGAGTGGTCAGCAGTGCTCTCCGACACATTTCCTTAAAATAGTGTGTTCGTGGACAAATAGTGGGTTCGTGGGATGTGGGCGTGGCTTAGGAGTGGTCAGGGAAATGTTTACCGAAATAGTTGGGATGTGGACACATAGTGGGTTCGTGGGATGTGGGCGTGGCTTAGGAAAGGTCAGCAGTGGTCTCCAACAAATTTCCCTGAAATAGTGGAGAAGTGGACACATGGAGTGGTCAGCTGTGGTCACCTGGTGATTAAATAGCAAAGTGTCCAACACCTTGCTAATAGAAAAGGGGCTGAGGCCCGTTGAACTAAGCCTATAGTGGGACTGTCCATTATGCCACACTGTGGACGGGTCAGTATTGCAAGCCTGGGTCCAAAAACTTTGGGGCCCCTCCTATCGGCCCCCGGCGGGGCCAGGGCCTCAGAGGAGTGTCCACGCGCACCAGTGGCCCCGAGGGGTCTGATCTGGCGTCGCGGACCCCGAAAAATTTGGGGGTCGCTATGGGCCAAACGGACACTGTTTGGATTTATGGCCTTTCTAGAGAAGTGAGAATCTGTGAGCAGCAGTGCGGTCTCACGCCAAGAAAGCACTACAGATGCAATATTTGCTTTGAGCTATGACGGGTGCCAAAAGAGAGGCTGTGGTATTGTGTGAGGCGGTCTGGAGCGGCAGAGAAATATGTTAGACTGGTGCCGGATAAGTATGAGAGCAGTAGTATTGTTTTACTTAGAACACATTAAGTAGGCTCCACAGTTAAGCAGAGCATCAAAAAATTGGGGAAATCTCTTGCTGTCCCTCTCCACGGAAATCTTTAGTAAAAGGCGAAAGATTTATACGATCTGAAGAGAAACAAGAGCGAAGGGCTGAGAAGCCAGAGTGCCCAAACACCAGTAGCCCCACGCAGTCCTGTCACGGGGTCAAGTGGCAAACTCTAATTTGCATGATACACTTGAAGCCAGTTCTCATTAAGCAATTTGCAGATTGTATTTCAAAATGTGGTCTGGGACACTCAGTGGGATTTGGACAAAATATGCCCATGTTTCTCTTTGTCACTTTAGTGTCCAAAGGACCAAACAGATTAATTGTCAAAATGTAGGGCCATGAGATTCCCATGACAGTTTTAGCTGGTCTATGAGGACAGATTTATTTAGAACAAATGACCACGCAATTGGTATAGCTTTAAAAAGATCAAAGATAATTTACATTCAACAAACTAATAAGCCTCCAACAGAGACTATCAAAAATTGCCATAGTGGACTATATTTCAAGTCATCCAGGCGGGGTATTGGGTAAAGTTTTCAACTAGCAATAATCGTGCCTCGGATAAACCTCATGGGCTACAATACTGCCACTGCGCAAAGCTGCCTGTCATAATTTGTGAAAACGGGGTGGCCTGGAGTTTGTCCATTACTGCATCAGGGTAGTTGCAGTAGAGGGGTAGAGCCAGACTGTAAACAGGTCTTTGTATTGAACACCAGTCTTTTTTTTAGAAATTGTTTACTCCATTTTTAATCACGTATTTTCTGTTAGTAACCCCAGTTTACTACAACAGTTTAGAACAGTGATGAAAGTCGACATTCTGCTTGAACAGGCGACCAGGTGGTAAGCTAGCAAGGCTAGAAGCAGTGGAGCGGGGTTTAAACTGTTCATCACACATCATGGTTCTGCAGTAAGAGCAGTGTGCAGGTGGAGGAAAGTCTAAAAAGGAGGACAGAAGAGGAATAAAAGTTAGTTGCGCCAAGACAGAATACGTGTGTGTGTGTGTGTGAGTGTGTGAGAGAGAGAGTGAGAGAGAGCGAGAGTGAGAGAGAGCGAGAGAGAGATCCAGGTGAAACAGTAATGTTACAGGGTCCAGGCTGCTCTAGCTTAGTGGAGTTGAGCTGTATTCGGCTTACAGTTTGCCTGATCTGAGCGGGGCTCAGCGCCCGCCCAAAGATCACCCCATCGGAGCCCCGTGGCCTTACTCGGCATGCACGAGAAAACCTCTGTTTCCTCTTAGATTAGCAACTCATACTTACCTGGCAGGGGCGATACCATGATCATGAAGGTGGTTCACCCATGGCGAGGCTTGTCCATTGCACTTCAGGACGGGCTGACCCGTGCGAATTCCCCAAATGTGGGAATCTCGACTGCATAATTTATGGTAGTGGGGGACTGCGTTCGCGCTCTCCCCTGATCAATTGTGTAAAGCAATATTTGAGATTAAAGGATAGCCTAGAAGATTTACACTGCAGCAGCGCAGAGAACCAGTCACACAGCTTGGCATTAGTTGCAGACTGCAGCCCCAGTTGTCCGAAATACCTCGTCAAGGTCATCTGAACCGCTCATGTGGGTCACAGCAGAGGGAACCACACTGGCTCTTATAGGTTTTCTCGAGCATCGCTTCTCGGCCTTTTGGCTAAGATCAAGTGTAGTATCTCTAACTTAATCTTACCGGCAGAGACTGCGATCGCCTCCTTTGTCAGTAAGGTAGTTGCCAGGTGTGGCTTCAACCTTTAAATTGACAGTGGGAGGACATTGTATCGTATTGTTTTGTTATTGTATTTGTTGTTTTTTTTTCTTTTTCAGCACCTCGGTGACCCTTAACACCTTTTGCACATTTGCACTTTACTGCACTGCAGCACTTTTGGGTAAGTAGTATTTTATTGTGTCTTTTAGCTATTTATTGTCAATTTTAGTTGTTTTTAAGCTGTTGGTGTCTCCAAAATGTCGGCAGGCTATGCCGGCAGGAGGAGGCACCACAGCGTACGTTTTACTTTTCAAGTTCAGAATGGGCAACCCATGGAAATTTCTCGCTTAGACTTTTCCAAAAAGCTTATTCAAAAAACCCTTAAATTCAGCCCCGATGAGATAAATTGTATACTTACACTGCCTTTTAGCAAAGGCTTTGATGTGAGCTTCCGTTCGGCCATTTTGTTAAAAGAATTTTTGGCCGATATGAAAATGAAAAAGCCCAGTTTTCAGCATTCACTCTTGAGAGCTTGACTGACAATTCTTTAAAACATGTTATAGTCAGGATGTTCAATGAAACTGTGAGTGCAGAGGACATTTGTTTGTGGCTGGGCAGACATTGCACGGTTAAAGGTCAGGCTATCAAGGTCAGAGATGTGGATGGCATTTGGAATGGCAGCTGGAGGGTCCCCATCCAGCAATGGCAGGACCCCCAGGGCTACCAAGGCCTGAAACACCTGCCTTCCATGATAGTTCTGGGAGAAAACCGTGGCTACATTCACTACCAAGGACAACCCAAACTCTGCCGCAAGTGTGGTGAGCATGGGCACTTGGTGGAGGCTTGCACCAAAGTGGTCTGTGGTAAGTGTAGAGAAATTGGACATGTCTATGAAAACTGTACCAATGGCAGAAAGTGTAACCTCTGTGGTGACTCCAACCATCTCTACAGAGACTGCCCAAAATCTTTTGCCAACAAGTTGAAGGCCGGAAAACCAAAAGAAAACGGAGAAAATGGAGCACATTTTGAATTGGGAAAAGAGCTATTTGAAGAGGCGGGTCCACAAATTTCAAATCTCCCGCCAAAAGCTGTGATTGGGGGAGAAGGAAATGAGGCTGGGCAGGGGGAGGGGCCTGTGGAGGTCCCTCCCTCTGGGTGTACAGAGGGAGAGGGGCAGGGGCCTACAGAGCCTCCTCCCTTTGAGCACCCAGAAGAGGAGGAGCTAATGGTGGCAGAGCCCGAAACAAGTTCAGAAGACAGCACTGAAGCCCTCCTCAACACTGCCCAGTACCCCAAGAGGCCTTTATCTGAATCATCCTCTGAGAGTGCATCACTCTCAGAGAAGAGGGGAAGAGTTGAGACTCTCTCAGACAGCACCTCTGTGGAGGAGTCCAGAGTCTTCCCCTCCGGTTCACCCAATGAGGTCTCCTTCTTGTCAATAGCCGTACAATCAACCCCACGGCCGAGGCCCATCCCGAGAGGAAGGAGGGGAAATGTGGCTAAACCCCCTTCTCTCTCCTCGACAAGAGAGAAGGCTGAGCCCCATTTACACAGTACATGAAAATGTCCCCTTTTATTTGTATTTCAAGTTTGTTACAGGACCCAGCCGGAAACCAAAAGACGTCGGCAATGCTCAAGTTCTGCTTGGGTTTCTAACTACAAAAAAATTTCTTACTCATTGATCCTAATGTTCCAGTGTCTTTTAAACTGCCTGAGCTTGATACTTTTATACCCACCTTTTTAAAGCTATTTAATCTAGAGCATGAGGAGTTGCAGATTTTAACTAACCATCGTCTTTTAAACTCTGTTGTGCAGGAGCGGAAACCGGTGAGTCCAGTGCGCGGGCTCGCATTCGTGAGCCCTTTATAGTTTGGCGAACGTCAACCATCCAGCTCTCTCAAACAGACTCCGGGACCTGTCCTGGATGGTGGCTCATGAGATTCTCCCAGTCAGGTCCGTCATGCACTCCCGGGGCATGTCCAAGAATGCCACATGCCCCCGGCCGGGTTGTGGCGCGCCGTGCTCTGGGAGTGCAGCACTGCCGTAGACCAGTGGGCGACAGCCGGCTCCTTGCATTTCCCGTACCTGCCAGCAGGGAGGTCCTCACTGCCCAGCTGGTGCTGTATGGGGTGAGCCAAGGTCCGAGCATGACAAAGAAGGACTTTGCAAAAATGTGGCTCACCTCGCCGCCATCAAAGACGCCATATGGACCTCCAGAAACCTGCTGGTAGGAAAGCACATGCAGATCCCCCCCCGTGGCTGTGATCCGTAAGGCAGCAGCTACGGTCCGAGAGACTGTAGCTGCAGGCGGCGGGCCCTAGGACACAGTCACAAAGAAGAATCGCCTCTGTGCCCATTCGGATGAAGGTGACCGAAGCTACACAACAAAAGGTCAAAGCAGCAACGGCCTGGCTCTCCGGGAGAGGCAGGTGGGAAGCAGGGTGGGAATCTCCTCTGAGCATGACAGGTTCGAGAGATCAAATGTTTGGGAGAGTTGGATGGACTTTTCCGTGGTAAGGACTTACCCGCTCCTGCACAAAATGGACTTTTAACAGCTGCAATCCTTTTTGAAAATATTTTTTTATCAAAACTGTTTTTATCTGACATTGTATTACATAAAACATGTTTTAATTGTGATATTTTACTGATTACCTTTTACAAGTACACCTTAAAATATGTTTATAAATTAATGTAAAACGTGTTGGATAATCTGTTTTGTATCAATAAAAATTTTTTCGAAAGAAAAAATCTGTTCTTATCAGTTTAATATCTGATAACGTCTCCTACCCGGGACCATATATTAAATGGATTTTTGTAACAGGGAGCTGGAATCAGGGGCTTGCTCCGTCCTCTCCACGCATCGACCTGGTATTGCAGTATCTCCAGGAACGGTGCACCCTCCTAACTGTAAACAAAAACAATATCGGACTACTGCTCCTACTGCAAAAGGTAATGCTAAAATCAAGCCCAGTTTGCTAGCGGACAAGGGCTCAACTTCCAGTTAGCTTGAGCCTAAATGGGGTGGATTCGGCTTCCAGTTTGCTCTAGCCCCAGACCAGGGCTCAGCTTCCAGGTTGCTCTAGCTTAGCGGAGCTGAGCTTTATTAGTCTTCCAGATTGGCTGCTCTGAGCAAGACTGTAAGCGGGTTTTTGTGTCAAACACCAGTCTTTTGCAGGAATTGTTTACTCCATCTCAAATGGGGTATTTACAGTCACTAGCTCCAGTTTACTACAACAGTTTAGAACAGTGAGGAAAGTCTGGGTTCTCTGCGCTCAGGAGACCACGTGGTAAGGTAGCAAGGCTAGAAGCAGTGGAGCAGGGTTTAAGCTGTTCTATCATGGTGTGGACAGGAAGAGAAATTGAGTAGACGTAAACGCTGAAGGGAGTTTGTGAAGAATGTCCTGGAGGTAAAGAGAATGTCAGATAGGTTGATGAGTCTGAAGCTGGAAAAGGTGTGATGTTGAATGTTGTTAGTGCTTAAGCTTCACAAGTAGGTTGTGAACAAGAGGAAAGACAGAGTTGTGGATACTACAGAGGTATTAGGTTGATGAGCCATACAATGAAGATGTGGCAAAGAGTAGTGGAAGCTAGGCCAAGGGGAGAAGTGAGCATCTGTGAGCAGCAGTACGGTTTCACGCCAAGAAAACACTACAGATGCAATATTTGCTTTGAGCTATGACGGGGTGCCAAGAGAGGCTGTGGTATTGTGTGAGGAGGTTTGGAGCGGCAGAGAAGTATGTTAGAGTGGCGCCGGATAAGTATGAGAGCAGTAGGATTGTTTTACTTAGAACACATTAAGTAGGCTCCACAGTTAAGCAGAGCATCAAAAAATTGGGAAAATCTCTTGCTGTCCCTCTCCACGGAAATCTTTAGTAAAGGCGATAGATTTATACGATCTGAAGAGAAACAAGAGCGAAGGGCTGAGAAGCCAGAGTGCCCAAGCACCAGTAGCCCCACGCAGTCCTGTCACGGGTCAAGTGGCAAACTCTAATTTGCATGATACACTTGAAGCCAGTTCTCATTAAGCAATTTGCAGATTGTTTTCCAAAATGTGGTCTGGGACACTCAGTGGGATTTGGACAAAATATGCATGTTTCTCTTTGTCACTTTAGTGTCCAGAGGACCAAACAGATTAATTGTCAAAATGTAGGGCCATGAGATTCCCATGACAGTTTCGCTGGTCTATGAGGACAGATTTATTTAGAACAAATGACCACGCAATTGGTATAGCTTTAAAAGATCAAAGATAATTTACATTCAACAAACTAATAAGCCTCCAACAGAGACTATCAAAAATTGCCATAGTGGATTATATTTCAAGTCATCCAGGCGGGGTATTGGGTAAAGTTTTCAACTAGCAATAATCGCGCCTCGGATAAACCTCATGGGCTACAATACTGCCACTGCGCAAAGCTGCCTGTCATAATTTGTGAAAACGGGTGGCCTGGAGTTTGTCCATTACTGCATCAGGGTAGTTGCAGTAGAGGGTAGAGCCAGACTGTAAACAGGTCTTTGTATTGAACACCAGTCTTTTTTTTAGAAATTGTTTACTCCATTTTTAATCACGTATTTTCTGTTAGTAACCCCAGTTTACTACAACAGTTTAGAACAGTGATGAAAGTCGACATTCTGCTTGAACAGGCGACCAGGTGGTAAGCTAGCAAGGCTAGAAGCAGTGGAGCGGGGTTTAAACTGTTCATCACACATCATGGTTCTGCAGTAAGAGCAGTGTGCAGGTGGAGGAAAGTCTAAAAAGGAGGACAGAAGAGGAATAAAAGTTAGTTGCACCAAGACAGAATACGTGTGTGTGTGTGTGTGTGTGTGTAAGAGAGAGAGAGTGAGAGAGAGATCCAGGTGAAACAGTAATGTTACAGGGTCCAGGCTGCTCTAGCTTAGTGGAGTTGAGCTGTATTCGGCTTACAGTTTGCCTGATCTGAGCGGGGCTCAGCGCCCGCCCAAAGATCACCCCATCGGAGCCCCGTGGCCTTACTCGGCATGCACGAGAAAACCTCTGTTTCCTCTTAGATTAGCAACTCATACTTACCTGGCAGGGGCGATACCATGATCATGAAGGTGGTTCACCCATGGCGAGGCTTGTCCATTGCACTTCAGGACGGGCTGACCCGTGCGAATTCCCCAAATGTGGGAATCTCGACTGCATAATTTATGGTAGTGGGGGACTGCGTTCGCGCTCTCCCCTGATCAATTGTGTAAAGCAATATTTGAGATTAAAGGATAGCCTAGAAGATTTACACTGCAGCAGCGCAGAGAACCAGTCACACAGCTTGGCATTAGTTGCAGACTGCAGCCCCAGTTGTCCGAAATACCTCGTCAAGGTCATCTGAACCGCTCATGTGGGTCACAGCAGAGGGAACCACACTGGCTCTTATAGGTTTTCTCGAGCATCGCTTCTCGGCCTTTTGGCTAAGATCAAGTGTAGTATCTGTTCTTATCAGTTTAATATCTGATACGTCTCCTACCCGGGACCATATATTAAATGGATTTTTGTAACAGGGAGCTGGAATCAGGGGCTTGCTCCGTCCTCTCCACGCATCGACCTGGTATTGCAGTATCTCCAGGAACGTGCACCCTCCTAACTGTAAACAAAAACAATATCGGACTACTGCTCCTACTGCAAAAGGTAATGCTAAAATCAAGCCCAGTTTGCTAGCGGACAAGGGCTCAACTTCCAGTTAGCTTGAGCCTAAATGGGGTGGATTCGGCTTCCAGTTTGCTCTAGCCTCCCAGACCAGGGCTCAGCTTCCAGGTTGCTCTAGCTTAGCGGAGCTGAGCTTTATTAAATCTTCCAGATTGGCTGCGCTGAGCAAGACTGTAAGCGGGTTTTGTGTCAAACACCAGTCTTTTGCAGGAATTGTCTACTCCATCTCAAATGGGGTATTTACAGTCACTAGCTCCAGTTTACTACAACAGTTTAGAACAGTGAGGAAAGTCTGGGTTCTCTGCGCTCAGGAGACCACGTGGTAAGGTAGCAAGGCTAGAAGCAGTGGAGCAGGGTTTAAGCTGTTCTATCATGGTGTGGACAGGAAGAGAAATTGAGTAGACGTGAACGCTGAAGGGGAGTTTGTGAAGAATGTCCTGGAGGTAAAGAGAATGTCAGATAGGTTGATGAGTCTGAAGCTGGAAAAGGTGTGATGTTGAATGTTGTTAGTGCTTAAGCTTCACAAGTAGGTTGTGAACAAGAGGGGAAAGACAGAGTTGTGGATACTACAGAGGTATTAGGTTGATGAGCCATACAATGAAGATGTGGCAAAGAGTAGTGGAAGCTAGGCCAAGGGGAGAAGTGAGCATCTGTGAGCAGCAGTACGGTTTCACGCCAAGAAAACACTACAGATGCAATATTTGCTTTGAGCTATGACGGGTGCCAAGAGAGAGGCTGTGGTATTGTGTGAGGAGGTTTGGAGCGGCAGAGAAGTATGTTAGAGTGGCGCCGGATAAGTATGAGAGCAGTAGGATTGTTTTACTTAGAACACATTAAGTAGGCTCCACAGTTAAGCAGAGCATCAAAAATTGGGAAAATCTCTTGCTGTCCCTCTCCACGGAAATCTTTAGTAAAAGGCGATAGATTTATACGATCTGAAGAGAAACAAGAGCGAAGGGCTGAGAAGCCAGAGTGCCCAAGCACCAGTAGCCCCACGCAGTCCTGTCACGGGTCAAGTGGCAAACTCTAATTTGCATGATACACTTGAAGCCAGTTCTCATTAAGCAATTTGCAGATTGTTTTCCAAAATGTGGTCTGGGACACTCAGTGGGATTTGGACAAAATATGCGCATGTTTCTCTTTGTCACTTTAGTGTCCAGAGGACCAAACAGATTAATTGTCAAAATGTAGGGCCATGAGATTCCCATGACAGTTTCGCTGGTCTATGAGGACAGATTTATTTAGAACAAATGACCACGCAATTGGTATAGCTTTAAAAGATCAAAGATAATTTACATTCAACAAACTAATAAGCCTCCAACAGAGACTATCAAAAATTGCCATAGTGGATTATATTTCAAGTCATCCAGGCGGGTA
>JALDNG010001282.1:0-63422 GCA_024349245.1 Neodontobutis hainanensis
TCTCGCTTTTTAGAAACAAAGAATGAATCGATGGTACATTGGCCAGAATTTTTTCAATTTTCTGATTCTCTCAATGCAATTATTTATTCTCGTTTGACTAAAAGTATCAAGTGAAAACTCAACTCAAAACTGTTTTCCACAACCATAAATTTAAAAGGGCATCCTCGTCAGGTCTAGCCCATGAAAACTATTAAAGGTTAAACACCAACAGAAGGAGGTTTGTCAGAAGTTATAAAATCCACAGGGTTTAAAAATAACCGACGAGCACTTTCATAATCAAATCTCGGAGGAATGGAATATTTCTATCACAACAACACGAAAAACTTTTGAAGTTTCTTTTGATAATACATTTTCGATAGAGTGATGCTGTTTAATTAATTTAAGTGCAGTTGATGGCCCAATTCCTTAATTTACAGTAAAATGTTGAAACCTTTAATAGTTTCGCAATAGTCGCATCCTAATAAGATACAAAGATCCACAAACTATAATAAATAATCAAATGCTAAACTTCCTCGTGAGTAAGTTTGAGAGAATCCAGAATAGAACAGAGGTCATATTGTTCCATCGGTTTGTTCTTATCTGCAGGAGCATTGAATCGCCGGATTAAGTAGGTGCTACCAAAGGTCAATGCATCCATATCTTCTGTCGCAACTGCATAGGCATGCCCATTTTTAACTAAAAGTGCGCATTGAGCTTCAGCTTCTCCAATCGCATCGATAAACGGTATCCCAATTATCTGTAACAATCTCTTACAACTCTCGATGTGCTTTTCAGTTATTTTAATCTAAATAAAACCATGACGGATTATACGGTTCTTCTGGATAACGAATCAACCAACTTTAAATCACCTAAAGACTAAACCAAATTTCAAACCATCAGCCTTGGCTTTTTCAATTTCATTGTTAACCTTTTCCCGATTCTCTGATCTTTTTTTTAACTTGATATTATATCTCATTTATAAAACCTCTTCTTCTTTTTCTTTCGGGGGTTTTCCGTCAAAAACAAAACTAGACAATTTTGAATGAATTATACATCGGCTTTATTCCGTTCTCAAGCATTTTTAATGTACGATATAGAATTCCGGAAAGGTGGCTTGTCTTTCATTATTTAAACGTACCCGGTATCCTCTCCACTTGCGTTAGACAACGCTGAAGAGTGATCTCGTGCAGTAGTTAGAAACTGGTACAAAATTATGGATGCGTCCACAGCAATTACTTTTCCTTCAGATTTACATTACAGGCTGACCAAAATAATTGGCAATCTCCACTTTCTTTACAGCGTTTGGAGCTTCTGTCGCAATTAGCTTTGATAGTCTTTTTATTCCCATACTTTTAATTTTTATCAATCAACGAGTTTGCGCCATGAAATTATCTCACCGAATTTAAAAATAATCAAAGTTGTAATGTTTTAGGTACCGTTTTTAAAAATGGCGGTTAATGTGACGGAAAATTTATTTCTCTTGTGCATAATTTTCAAACATCAAATTAATTGATAAAAGTCTCGTCTTACAGTTTTATTTTTTGCAAAATTAAAAAAAGTAAGCTCTGAGCTGGCCAGCGCTTCACTAAGATTAATTTTTCCATTAATCCTCCAACCGCCCAGGCGCTTATATTTGTTGATATAAAATAGAAATCGCTTGATTTTTGAAGTCATTATATTTTGACTTACATTTATTTAGTTCATCACTTTTGTGCTAAGCTTATTTTTAGAGTGGCTCAGAATATAGTTGATTTTTAAATTATATTGTCGTCTTTATTCTATTTCAGAGAAAAATAAACAAGAGAGTAGATTGACTAAAAATTGATTGGGTACACTGAGGTTCAATTTTACTATGCTATTTTTTATAATCTAGTTCTTAGAATGATTGAAGAGGCCTGAATAGCTTCCAAATATACATCCTATTTAACTAAAACGCAAATAAAACGTGAATAACTCCGTCAAATATGTTATCTTTTATCTGTACCATTTTCAAGAAGTAACTACGAAAGATTCACAATTAAAACCATAAGTTTGGTTTTTAAATACCTGTTTTGTCAAAACAGACTTATACGATACAATTAAAGTTTAAAGATTCACAGCTGAGGTTTTAAGCCATCAGAGTCAAGTTAAAAAATTAATGCTCCTAAATAACGCATGAGGTTTTTGTTTTGCAATCTACTTTCCTAATTTTGGATTTTTTAAATAGATTTAACTTTAAAGAAAACACCAAAAGGCTGAATAGCGTCACAGAGCATCGTCATATTTTCCATAAAACAATTTTAATTCAAAAACTTATCTTGGGATGAATTTATAATCTTAATAAGATTCTATTAGCAATTTAAAAAACTAGATGTGCTTAAGAGTGAATAGGGGATAAGTATCATTTAACATATTTGCGCAGAATCAAAATTTAATGTAGGATCAAATATGATGACTTGGCCTATTTTGAAATGGTCACCGTGGGAAACGAGTATTGATAAAAACAGTTTATTTAAAAATGTTAAAAATAATGTAGATAATGTTCGTGGATTTCACGAATATTATTATGGAAACGTAAATGTTTTGTTTTTCTTCATGAGGAGCGATGGATTGAGCAATTTTGAAAAATTGATGTCTGTTTTAAACCTTTTAAAATGATGTTTTTAAAAATGTGCATGCTTATGGGCGTTGAAATTTTTATTTCTTGAATCTGTAGGAATATAGAAGTGTACTAGGGCTAATAATGGCTTGTCAGAAAAAATCGCCACTTCTATATGTTTCAGTTAAGAGGAGAACTGAAAGGGAATATAACTTTGAACGTGACAAGTTATATTTTGAAGAAGAATTGTTTGATAATTAACTTACTGGGAATATCTGTTCATCTTGTTACATTTAACTTGTTTATTTGCGAGAAATTGTGAAAAAATGTAGACGCGTAACCTTATTGATTTTGTTTTTAATTTTTTAATTTTAAAAATATGTTTAAATCATCGACGTTATGTTTGTAAAAAACCAGATGGTAAAACGTTACATGAATTAAATCCACTTTTTTACAAAAATCCCACTAAAGGCTAAAATGGTTTTCGAGAGAATTTTATGAACGCCCTTCACAGATATCAACAAATTATATCGAAAACTGGATGAAATTTCCTTTTTCTAACCTTAGTATAATAAAATATGGAAAATCAAACTTCTGTGAATGTGTAACTCGTTAAAAGTTAGCGGTAAATATTAAATGATTATAAAATGTTTTTTGAAGAGCCCATCGTGGATTTTCATTGACACCTGAGGTGAGTGATGAATTAAAGTGGTCAGTCACGTTCGAATGCGTGTCGGGGAAAAACCCTTAAAGGCCTTTGCTGTTTCTAGTCAAGAGTGAGCAATAGAATGGAGGAGTCTCAAGGGTTTTTTCTTCAATTCTAGCGCTGCTATAAGCATACTTTGTCAATCACTGGTGTGATTTTTGTTTATCTATCTTTTATTTAAAAGACATGGCAATTATAACATCGACCGTTATTTTGAATGGAAAAACTGAACAAGTATGATCAACTTGAAACTTGTCGTAGTCTCAAAATTATATCAACGTCCATACTGAATTTGTGTTTAAAAATAATAACAGTTTATGGTATTATGTATAACATGGTACACATTAGACTTGGGCATGTCAAAAAAGCATGGGACATAATTATGCCATTTTACACACAAGCATCAAGAGAGTTAAACAGGTTTCTGTTGTTATTCCGGCGGATTTAGTTTTACTTATCATGGATCTTTAAAACTTCAGACAGAACTGTTTTATCTGAAACGTTGAGATGCTCGAAGCTTAAAAAACGGGATGTACAGCAAAAATAGAACGATTTCAAGAGAAGATATTCAGTTCAGTCATTCATACAACTCAGTTTTAAAAACACATGAATGATATAAGTGGGATAATTTGGCTTTACGCTCAAGATTTAATAGTTTTATATATCCAAGTAAATAGAAAGCAAATCAACCCTCAAATATGGAGGTAAAAACATAAGAGTTTTGTTCACAACGACCTCATTTCCAAAAATTGATGAATGAACGAATGAATGGAAAATTCTTCCATGTTACGTTTGATGAATTAATTTATATATTCTCAACTCTTTTATCATTCATCTTCTTTAAAATGGCGAAAAACAACCAAATACAATTTAACTTCATAACCCATTTATTTTAACACCTCGTCTTACAAATCTAATGCAAGATTTTGAAAATAACTATATTTCATACGAATACCGAATTCTCTCATAATTATCAATATTTTTCACATATTTCTTTGATAAATCTTTCGAGGATATGGGATGGGAAATGTTTTCAAAATGAAACACTCAACACCACCATGTATTTGACTGAAGTTTGTCTTTTCGAGGATTATCAAAAATACTAACAAACACGCGCGATAGAGAATATCCCATTTACGGTGAATTGTGGCAAAGTCTCGATATTAAATTATAAGTTAAAAAAAAATTTCACTGCGAGAAAAAAGTTAGCATTAACTCATTGAATTAATCACAACTATTTTTTAATATTTTGAATTTCAAACATAATTCAGATGTTTGCCATATTAAAAATATTTGGATATTCAAAGAAGGAATTGCACATGTAGATTGAACCATTTGAGAAAGTCAAAGTTAAAATGGAAAATGTCAAAAATTGTTTTAAAAAATATTTATAAAAAATTAGGTTACATACTAAGCTAGTTTTAATGGCGATTAAAAATGTTGCACCTCTACTCTTACAAAAACCACTGTAGTGAGAGATTTTAGGTGTGATAAATAAACTATAGATTTTTTTACTTTTTGCCAAAATATGTTCGCGTGGTTGATTAAATTTCTTGTAGCGCCTCATATCACTCGGAAGATAATTATAAATTAACAAAAATATAAAGACATAATTTTTCTATTGTTCATATAATCAGAAAATAAAGCAGGGAGTGATTAGATTTGAGAGTAAAAATTTTTTCATTTCTCATGATTTTGAAATACCATCTTTTAAAGATTATTTAAATAAAGTTACCTCTTACCGTTCACGAATAATGGTTTATTTTAAATTGCTAAATTAAGAGAGGACGAGGAACATTTTAAGTAATTTATAAAGTTTAACTATATGATTAGAGACTAATATTAATTCAAAAACCTCATATGTTCAAGATAGTTGAAGTAAAAAACCGACTTTACAATACTAAGCTTAAAGCCAACAAACCTACTATCATGCCATGCCACGCCAAACTGTGTTTTGAGAAATGACAGATAAAAAAATCAACCAAAATAAATTATTTGTCATAAATTTGAGCCATTATCTTTCCTTTGTCTAAAGTCCTTAATTGATGAAATTTTTTTTTGTTTTTTTCGCATATTTAAAATTATTTCTGAATTATTTGTATAAAATATAAAATAGGTCTAAACATTAAATAATTAAGATTAACAACGATATCTGTTAATTAAGGAAATCCCTAAAACGTGTCACATGAATGCTCATACCTTGTTATAAATTCAGATGGAATAACATAAATAACTTCTGAGATTAATATTTAAGAGCGTGTATGGTTAGATAAAGTATTATCACCCATTCCTCCGAAAAATAGTTCATAAGATTCTTCTCGCTGACTGTTTCTCAACCAAAAAACATGAGGCCTCTGCCACGTTTTGTTTGAGTGATATCATACCACTATAAAATCGTGATGACGGCAAGCGAAAATCACCATTCCACAAACGTCTTTCATTTTTTGTCAAGCAAGGATGAATCAAACCTATCAGAGCTTCTTTAGAAGAAACTTTACATCTTAACACACCCTTACGTAAAAATTTGATGACTAATTTCCCCTCTTCAGTGCGTCACGCCCATTCGGCACCCTTTCCAGATGTTAGCACAAGTAAAATTACTTGTGATCATGTAAGATCCAACTCTGATCCACTAAAGACCTCACCATCCCTCGACCCTTAAGATAAACATGATCTCAATTCCCCACTATAGTTAGGTCAAATACCTCCTCCGGACCATTTAGTTAAACAAAACAAACTCAGAGAAAGAACTTCAAACCCCGTTATGTATATTACAAATTTTAATTCATTTTTTAAATGGCCGAACCTATGCCAAACTTCTACATCATGCTCGTGAAATAACAATCGTATCTTCGGCTTCAAAATTAAAGATATACCTCGGCCATCTCGTCAGATTCAATTAAGAATAATCCCCCTTAAGTAATTTATGATTTTAAAGGTATCTTTGGCTTAACGGTATGTTATTTGGCAGTCCAGATTGGAGAAAACAAGTAAATCACTGAAAACAGTAAAGCTAGTTGTTTGCGCTCCAACCACTTTTCAAGTTCCAATAACATGATATCCTGAAGACGCTTGCAAAACTGACACATTACGCTCAGGTGATTCAAATACATACGTGTCAGAAAAGAAAAATACTCAAAATAAATCGTGTAAATATTAACAAATTAAACTCTTCTATTTGGATGGGGGGGAAATTTTTGTTTTCTTCAAGAAAAATTCGTATACGGCCCCATAATTTTCAGAAAGAAAAAGAAAGATTTTCATCAAACATAATTTTACTTTTGAATTTTAGAAAAGATAACATTCAAAAATAATCAATTATCTACTTAAATATTGAGATTAAATTCAACCTGACTCTTCCTTGAAATACTGATTATTGAGACACTCGTCAATATGAATATTGATTACTCTTGTATCACTATAAATAGATTTGGTACAGATTGGACATGACACATATGTAGATTGATCAACAGCGACGTCCTTCTGAAAATAATCATCGAGAAGACGACTATTAAGAGAACTAACCTGGAGGCTTTCCAAATCAATTTTAACTTTGTTCGCTCTTATTCCTAATAACCTAACCGATCTTTTATGCTTAAGTTCTCGCTTCAAAAGCTCCAGTGAAGCTGAATAAATATCATCACATGAATCAGTCACGTTATCGATCGACAGTGACCTCGTTATGCTTTCAAAAGTGTCGAATTTTATTTTAAGGACTATCTTATTAGTTCTCAAACCATTCTCTTTTAACATATTATGAAGACTTAAAGAAAGTTTTTGAATTACGGAATTCAACTTTTCCATGCATGCCGTTGGTTTGAACGTACGTTCAATTCCAATGGTATGTTTTTTGGTTCGAATTTTATTTTCTGGTTCAAAATCAGGTTCATCGATTCCCAATGAACAACTAAACAACCAAAGAGATCTCTTGTGACCAAAAACTAACCTTATCTTGTCTCGCAATTCATAAATGTCCTTGCACGTGGAAGCACCAACTATTTTTAAAAGGTTTTCGGTAACGTGACCAACTCCATTTATTCTTCCAACAGGTTGTTGATGCATGAAATCGCGTATTGTGTTGTCTTCAATCTTTGTTTGAAATTTAATAAAATGTCCATTTGGTTTATTAATATTGGAACAAATCTTTGAAAGTAACATGGAATGACTGACTCCAATGCTACATGTTAGCTTCGTAACCTGATAAATATCCTTTTTAATACATAATATCAAATTTTCAATAATTTCAATTGTTGATTCTTTTGATTTTATTGCTTCAGACAAGTTAATGTACGCTTCATCTAAACCAGCAGACACCAGATTTTTGTCATATTTTTCTAAAATCGAGTGTATTAAACTTGAAGCTTGTTCATATTTTTTAAAATTAGGCGGAATTATGATTAAATCAGGGCATAATTTTTTTGCAATGAATCCAGGCATAGCAGATCTCACTCCAAATTTTCGAGCTTCATAATTAGATGTCGCAAGCATTGACATGCTGCCAACGGCCATTGGTAAATTCAGAAAAGACGGGTTGTCCCTTGTTTCAACCTGGGCAAAAAATGCATCCATATCAACATGGGCAATTACTGTATTAGACTCTATTATTTGAGTAAAAACTCTTTGGAGTTCAAGAAAAGTCTTGTCACACTGTTCTCTTGATTCTTTTAAATCATATTCATTCAAACCAGTCAAATATTCAATAATATCATCAGATTGTTTCATTAATTTATATTTCTTCGTGCTTTCCAATTTTGAAAACTTACTATTTTTTGTGCATTCATTGATAATCGCTTCAATGTCTGTTTTTGTCTTTTTGTCAATTCCAGCCTTTTCCCTAAGCATAATCTATCAGAAATGCCAACGCGGTTTATTAAAAAAACATGCGCAATAGTTAATATGCAGCCTTGTCGATTTGGTACAAATTTAAAATTACCCAGATTTTCAAAAAATTAGTATATAATGGTTGCTTCTACTATCGACAGCTCAAAAGCCTAGAAGTAATCTAAATCAGATAAAAAATAATTAAAGAGATCTGGGCACAACTAATTTTTATTCTTAACTTCGTTGAAATTTATATTGTTGAAAATTTGTTTTCTCTTGAAGAATAGTAAAGTTATAAGCTCCCTTATGGATAAAACGTTGTATTTGGAATGATAATTTACATCAGTGCACATTACCGGGTTTTGTCGTCAATACAATACTGCGCACTAATAATTAAAATAATTATAATTTGGTAAAGTTTTTAATGTATATGAATGATTAAAATAACTAAGCTGGATAGTTTTACTCTCTGCCTATGCCTCTTTTTTCGAGATATTAATTGGAAAATGCCTCTCAATGAAATATATAATGCGATAAATTCTGTGTGGATATTGCAGAACAGGAATCATGCAGCCGAGTTAACAGATCGTTTGTACCATTCATTCTCCTTCTCTTCTAACACGATTCTTTAGTTTGGATAAGACCTCTTCGAAAGGGTGCAGGAATTGAATGTATCTCGGAAGAAACTTAATTTTGTATGGATTGGAATCCATGAAGTCTTCATCAACATGGTGGAAATGCACTTTGTCTATAATTAAAGTATATCTTGTTTCATTCACAAGAATTCGGACAATATCCAACAAAAAATCTTTAAATATCGAGGAGTCGACACCTGAGTGTATAATTGTTTTGGATGAAACAATCTTAATGCAATTAGTAACAAGAATAATGCTTTTATTTCTTCTTTCTGAAATAGGTCGGGTGATATTTCAACAGTAATTCAATTTTATCAGCCATTTCCACATTAGGGCAGAATTAAAAATATTTTCCAAATGATGTGAAGTGTCAGCGAGAGTATATAGGTTTTTGTCGTTTATCAGGCCAGGAAAAGTATTAAATAGGGCTTGAGTGAGTTTTCTTGATTGACTCCTTCCATTTTTCCTTATGTCTACAGATCCAAACTAGTCGGAAAACTTTATTATGTATCTAAAATTTGATTCCGGTATATCCAAAAGCCTCGATACTTCCCTCGAGGCTCTCTTCTTTGTAAACATTGAATACAAACAAGTTTCTCATTTCGTTCGAAATTGAATTTTTATACTCCTTTTTGGGGCAAAAACTTATGTCTTATAAAAAGTGGATAAATAAATACTAATTAGGTATATATTTGTGGCGGTGTTCTCACCACGGCTCATTTTTTGCATTTTCAGCGGCAGTCGGTGTCTCTTCATCATGCGAACTTCCTCGATGCCTCTCCATGTTATTTGGTGACGTTTCGTCCATTAAACTCATATATGAAAAATTAAATTAAAATGCACAGTATGTGATAAAAAATAATCTATGGTAAACGATAAGTCATTCAAAATTATTTGCTTAGTCAAATAATTCCCTCATTATGACTCCTATTTTAATTTCAAAAGAAAGAACTCACATCTGTGAATAAATTATTATTTTACTCTGATGGATTTTTAAAATTTTTCACAAATTATAAACTATTTTAATTAATGACGCTCGATATTAACTACAAAAGCCGGTAAGAAGATAGATAAAATATTATTTTGATTGATCTTTAGAATATCGTGATTAAAAATAATTATTGTGATAAATATTTTATCGATTGGGAATACACAAAATATTACTTTAAAAAATTAGCAGCTGCTTAAAAACAACTTTAGGTTTTTATTAAATAGTCACAATTCACTACTTTATATCAAATTCAGTCTACCTAGATAAATTAATGCAGATTTTATTCGAGGTACATGAGTTAATTTTATTATCGACGAATGTCCATTCCCCTTATGTTTGATTCTCGATTATTAAAATCTCTTTTCATATGTTCCCAAAATGAAAAACAGTTGATTTTTTTCAAATAAATACACGATAAAGACATTCCTTAAAACTAAATCGGTTGTACAAATGTTGCAATTTTCAGAAAACAAGAACATCTTAAACGATAATTGTCAACCACACATTATTGATTTTAACATAAAAATAAATTTAAAATATTTTCATTGGGAAATACATGCTTTTGTTTTAAAAATATATGCACATTTAAAATTTCATTTTATCTTTGTCCAAAAGTAAAATTTCTTTTGGTTAAAACAATTTAAAGCTATTTGACAGAGTTTCCAACGTATCATGACCAAAATCTCTTTAACGAGGAAACAAACCCCAAAAATAATGAAAGAATTTCTAAAAGTGTGAGATCCAAATACAAAGGAAGAGCTATCATTAATTTTTAAAACTCAATGTTAAATAAAAATACTTCAATGAAATGATTGCTTGCGCTCATCATTCTTTCAAAAAAATCGCCACGATATGAAGATAAAAGTTAGGTTCATAGTCAAAATATAATTGATTTATGTTGGCAAAAATCTGTAATTTATAAATGGCTCATGGTCTTGTTTTATTATCTGCTTTCAGAGAACGAAGAATGTTCGTTTTGATTTATACCTGGAGAACATGGAGGCAAAAAACGGGATGGATTCCTTTTAATTGAAAAATTTATTTTATTGCATCAGTGGGGAAGTCTAACATTAAACGAGAGGACAACGCTCAGATATTCATGTATCGATACATTCTTGAAAAAAACTCCAAAAAAAGATTCTTTGCAAAAAGCTCGATCTAAAACTTTGTTACAAGCGTTTACCGAATTAATTCGGTGCACAAAAATACTTTTCCCATAGCTCTGGTTCGATATGTAACAGCATCTGTATCCTTTGGAGGACACCTGTAATTTAAATATGTATATTTATAAAATCCAACTTAATCGAGAAAAATAAAAATACACGCTTTCTGTGTTTAAGAATTTTTGAGGCAAATAAATTCGGTTCATTTAAATTTTGAGACAAGGTGAAATTTTAATTTTCTTAAGTATTTTTCAAGATAGATACCTTCTTTTTGACTCTCAACGTCTGCTAGATATCCACAGATTAGCAGAAAGTCTAAATATTTCTCAAACCAATCTGCAAATATCTGTAAAATTTTCCAATAAAAAATCTCGAATCTCGTGGTGGTTTATGTGTTTCTTTTCTTCCAATTGATAATTACAAATTTAAAGAGATAGAATTGTCTTGTTTCAAGAAATCAATTTTTATGCAACTATTCAATGAGATTTCCCTGATTCGAGTTATTTCATGCAATTTCTTTTCCTTTTTGACCCATAAAAACATTTTAATTTGATTGAGAATGCATGGAAAATTCTTTGAATCTTAGAAGAGATATAAAAACAATCGATGAAATATGTACTATCAGATAATGGGATAATCCATTTAAAATGCGCATTACTACTTTTAAAGCTTAATATACGAAAAGTTATTTTTATTTTCACATTTAAAAACGAGCTTTCGTGTTTGGTTATTTCATCAAATTTTTACCTCTTTATGATGTACCGTATCTGAATAGATATACAGGGGCAATATCATCTCATTAAACAAGTAATCTTTGATCGATAGGATGGTTCACATAGAAAAAGATACGAGAAGTAAAATGAAAGCATTTTTGGGTTTATTTATAACTGTTTAACCACGACTTCATTTTTGACCATTTACATGAAAAAGAGTCAATTAATAACTTAAGATATTCGTCGCTTTTGTCGTTTGAAAATATCGAAACCAAATTTCACGTATCATGTTTATAAAAATGCTCACAGTAAAACTAAAAATCCTCTCGTGATCAAGTTCAAAGTACTTTATATGCTGACACTAGAATGTATGGGAAAATAGTTGGCATGAAAAATTGAGAAGAGGGAGTTAGAACATCAATAAGAGGCGTTTCTCGACTATCTTCATATGAATTTCGTTTTGAATGAGAATTGAACCATCTATTGATACATTCCGAGCTTGAAAAGTAAGCCCCTGCTTGGCTGTTGATTTTTACAACACCTATGCATTTTTTCATTCAAATACAGAGAAAAATATTTCTATCGATATTTTTTATATTCGATGATAAAAAAATGCTTATCTTTTTGCGAGTAGTTGACTTATAGCTCAAAATAAAGTCACATTTAAAATATAAAATGCAAAGATTGTGAATTTATACTATGTTTACACAAATAAATCTTTTAAGCCTTGAAGGTTTAATAATTAAAAAACCTTAAAAACACATGAATATTTCAAAGTTAATGATCTAAAATCTCATTTTTTAAACGCTTTTGCTTTTTGGTTAACTTGTACATCATATATATTAGCAGAGTGGAAACCAATTAATAAAGACTTTATTTACGTTTCATTATCTATTTGACGATTCTCTGCAATTGTAATCAAAATCTGTAAAAATTTGAAATTTAATCAATATAATTTGTTTTTTAACTTATGTACGATCTTTGTAAATACTTTCATATTTAATACTGTGTCTGAATATTGGCCAATGGATGTAATACTGTGATTTATCAGCACATCCTGAAAACAAACACCCATAGCTGTTGGAGAATCGAACGATTCCTGTAACAAATGAATATTAGGGTTAATTTCAGTTTGAATCAACTATTTTGTAATTAGACCCTCTCGTTTGAAGATACTACTTGTGACAGCCCTTCAACTTTATAAATACCTAAAATGTTGATACAATCAATAAAACTCTTATAATAAAATTTATAACAGTTTGTATTTTTAAATTTTGTTTTGTTAAGAATTAATTTATCGATATAATACACATTCAAGAGAGAAGATTTATTGAAACTATTCAAATCAAAGAAACTATATTCAAGTTAGCTTGTTTAGAAACCTTTTAATAAGTTTGATTTTTCTCAATTATATCTGTGTATAACCATCGATGACCTCAGTTTGCAATACATTAAAAGTAAATTTAAGATTGAAACAAATTTTTTCGCCCATTCGAATAAAAGAGAAATAAGCTTCAAATTCGTTTAAAATAGAAAAAATGACCCATAATTTGAGAAGTAACTTAAGTAAGAATAATTTGAAAAAATATCGCTGAAAACGTAATTTTACTCTGATGGAAATTAACAGAGCTTAATTTTTTCGTGTTTGTCCCAATCATACCTATGTTTTGACTGGAAAAGATATTGATTTTACAAAGGGGAGTTTTACAAAGAAAAATGGTATTTATTTGAACGAATAATGAATTTAAACGATTTCTATCTAAGAAACCTTCTCATGTTTTTGACTCGTTAAAATAATAAAAAAGTTAGAAACTTTGATGATTGATTCGTCAGGTTTTATTTGCTTGTCAGTAAAATATTAACCATTTTCGTGTGCCTTTAAATATACACCCATCTTAAACGATTTTATTCAATCTAATCAGAAATTTGATATTTAATGATTCTTGAATTTACATGTCGCTATTTTGCCAATTACTCAAAGATTTGATAATAATTTTGTCGATGAATTCTCCATTGCTGGTTTTGATTCTATAAGAGCGCTTTGGGGATTTTTTTCAAGAATAGGTTTATTTTAATTATTTGCTTTTATGACTTCAGTGTAAAACTAATAATCGTTGAATCCTTTTATGACAAACTAAAATTATTCTCGTCAACATTTCAAAAAAGACAACATTTGCCAAATTATACAAAATTTTAATTTAACTGTATCTGAGTTGAAATAAGCATATTGTTGTACGTTATTCTTGATGAATATAAACTACGATCATTAAAAGTGTAAAAGACAGATGATCATATTTTAAATTATCTTTATATTCTGGCACAACTTGAAAAATCATATCCAAGGAAAAAGCTGACAATTTTATGGTAAAATAAAATCATTTCTAGAATTTTATATTTTAAAAACACATTCTGAAATCAATAAAATTTTACCTTGGAATTTTAATCAACTTTGTAAATTTATGTTTGGTTTTTTCATCTTTCAACAACGAGTAAAATGCTATCATCATTCATATGACGTGTAAAAGTAGTTTCTAATGATTATTTACTCATAATTTTGTTCATTATTAAATTTTAAATCATTTAAATTTGAATCACGCGTGAAGTTTGAAAGTATAAATTGAATGACAAAGATTTATCGTGCTATCAATTACAATTTTTATTTGAAACTTTAATATGAAACTCTTTTAATTCTTTCAAATCAATGAAGTAATTCTGTACTCTGCAGAATTTTCAAATTGACGGAAATGTAAATGATGCTCTAAATTTTCGTGTTGTGACAATTTATTTTCTTTCTAAAAACAAAAATAATAATTATCGACAACAATTCAGTGCCTTACCGTTTGATTTAATAAAAAGTAGCTTCTAATATGATTTTGCATTTTAAAATTCGTTAAAAATATCAATTTCATTTCTTTGTAAAATGGTTAAAAGTGAAGAAAATTCAGCAGAATAATCATAAAAAATAACAGTTTTACGATGTGGCCAACGCTCAATTTATTGCAACAAAAATCGAGCGAAAATTGCACGATAACTTAAATACACCCCAACCACGATCATATAAACACCAAAATAGCCACCTTTAACTAAACTTAATAATTTTTGCATTCTTCTTGGTTAAAAGTAAACAATAAAGTTCAAATATATCTTCAAAACAGATTGTTTTTAATTTTAATAGCGTAGAGAAGGGTAACCATTCAGTTTAAAAATACGAGCATGTAATGGACTCAAAATAATGATTTTACATATATCTATCAATTTAAAAACTGTTAAACAATCTGATTCATAATTAAAGTTCTTTATGTTTTACAGTTGCAAAGTTAGTTGATAAAATTCAATTTATTTCACAAATATTTGTTTAAAACCCACCGAATACATAGCCATGGTTCATAAATAATTTAAATATAAAATTCTTGCAGTCTTTTGTTACAAAAATGAAAATTTATTTATCATTTTGCAATTAAAAGTATCGTAAGAATTTAATCGTGGTTTATAAAACTTTCAAACTGGTTTAAAATTGAGTCTTTTCGTTAATTTTCTATGTAAATACACGCAGGCGAGGAAGTTGAAAACAACCAGTATAAAAACATTAAATTAGAGAATAAAAATCATTTCAAAAAAAATCTTCAAAACGGTTTTAAAAAATCGAATGGTTCATTTCGAGGATTTTATTCAACATTTTGCATGTCCTATTTGAAAAATATTAAAACAATTACAATTATTAACGAAACGAGATTTCAAAAAAACATAAAAAAGTGAAATATTAAAATTGACAAACAAGCAAAAAAAACGGTCAAATAAGTTTTTGAAATCTATTTTAATACCTGATCTACGCTAAGATTAAGATATCAATCTTTGATTACCATTATGGTAGATAAGTATCTTAAAAAACAAATTCAAAAATATTTCATCATAAAACATTGTCAAAAAAATAAAATCGATCATATTTTAAGATAAAAAAAGAAAATTAAAGACTTTTCATGTATATACTTATTAATTTGTTAATTTTTCACGATATAATTTAATTAGATTAAACAAGAGTACACAAGTATGAATAATCACAAGATAGATAAAATATTTGAAGAAATATTGATATCTTTTTAGTATTTCACCTTAAAAATCATCAATGTAAACAATACAGTTGTAATAGCTTGACGATGAAACCTAGTATTTTTAATAAATTAAGATTGTTAACGAACTTCATGTGTAAACAAAAAAAACACGTATTTTTGTTCAACAACGTGGTGACTCATAAAGAAGCTTCAAACATAATTATATTCCTTGGACCACATGAGGTAGGATTTCTTGAATGATAACATAAGAGTGTTAAAATCTTTGAAAATTTATAAATCTGAAACTATTCACGACAAATGGTTACATTTTGATAAAATAATTATACTATATTTAAAATCATCACATTTGAGATTATTTCTCAGAAATAATCAGAATTAATTTATCAGATTCTATTAATATGAATTAAGAGAGATTTCATAAGGTAGAAAACTCTTTTGAAGAGTTATTGTTCATATTTTTTACATTTATAGATAAATCTATGTAAAATAGACAATATTTGATTTAAAAGTACAAATTCTCTTTCCTTGAAATATAATATTTTCTTCTTTGAAGTAAAAATAAAACATGCTCGAATTTTCAGAAACGTCGAATAAAGACAATATTCTTGTGCGAATTTTACGAATCAATCAAGTCGTAATTATAAAGATTTCATAATATCTGCCTCTGGAGTTCTTATCAAAAGAGAAAACATAACTTCCAAAATATATATTTTTATCTTGATTGATGAAAAAAACAAAAGTAAGAATTTATGACGATCTGATAATATATGAAAGAACCTTAAAACAAACTTTAAAAAAAATTAACAAGGGCTTGTCCCACCATTATTTAAATTGGCGAAGTTGATTATTTTCTGATCTATTTGAAAAAACACAGTGAAATTATGGATTTGTTTGCATAAAATTTAATTTGATATCTATTTAATATACCATTCCATTAAGAACCTCAACATATCTTGGATGTGAAAAATCAAATATGATATCTTTCGTTTCAAACAAATTTAGTCCTTTCTATGGTTTTATGTGTGTTGACCGCTTGAAAATGATTCTGAAAATCACAAAAATGGTAGGATATAAAATTAAATGGATCATGTTTTTTTAAACAATGATTAATGTTTTTAACTTGTGATGAAATTTTTATTTAACAGGTGACTCCAAAACATTTTAAAATGGGTTTAATAAATAGTAAAAGTTGTCATGATGTCAAAACTATGAAACAGGATTCAAATGAAACTCTTTTGATAACTAAAAAATAAAATAATTAACAAAAATATCTGTTTTATAAAGTAATGCTTATTTGAGCAAATTTTTTGCATTCTAACGAGTTTTCACAAATTTATAGCTTATGAAGTTTGAAAAATTTTCATTTATATTCAAAATAGTAGCACATAAATTTAAGATTGGGTTAATTTTTATAAATAAGTAAATTAATTTTGAACATAATTTTTTTCTCATGAAAATCTGAAAAAACAAAAATGATTCAACTGAATTCCAAAAATTCACCTATTATCTGACATTGTAATTAAAATCTAGATAGATTCTTAAAAGTTACAGGGAGTTTTTTATTCTCCAAAATTTATCATATAAATTGTAGAAATTTTTATGTTTTGGTCAAATAAATAGATTAAATTTCAGATATTTATTTGAGAAATAAAATATGTGTAGGTGATGATAGCCATATCTCCTTGATTGATTTCATCTTAAATTTTTTTTTCTGTTAACTCAAATTTAAAGATAAAATATGTGGTGTTTCATTTTTATCACATTTGAAGTGTGATTTATGTTGCAAATTGCTTCTGTTTAAAAGCATTCTGATTTCACGTTCTAAACTTTCCAAACTCACCACTTTTCTTTGTGAGAAATATTCATTCTCGGTAATTTTTTATTTAATCATCTAAAATATAACCCGTTTTGAACTCAAATATTTTAAGGTTAATAACTTAATATGATCCAATATGTTCTGAGAGAAATGATGTTCAATTGAAATTATGAGACTTCAAAATCTTCAAGAAACCTAAATGTATTTTATATGTCCAAAATGTAACATTAGAACATGTAGTAACGTAAGTTATCAATATTTCAAAGAAAACTCATTGATTCATTGTTCAAAATATTTATTATAACTGATTTTACATCAAAGTAAAGCATTTGGGATTTTTTTTCTGTTTTATATTCCTTGGTTCAAGCATTCTTTATTTATGGGGAAAGTTATAAACCTACCACTTTGAGTTTTGTCATCTAAATTTAGCTTTATTAAATGACCAAAAAGGGGATCCATGTCCAGAAAAATGAAATTAAGATCTGTTTTGAAGCTTTTATCAAATGAATCTGAAATAGGTAAACAGGTAAATTGTTGAGATTTTATCATGATGCCAACCTTTAAGAGTAGGAATAATAAACCGACAGCCAATAAATGAATGAAGATAAAGAAAAAACACAAAAGTTGAATCCAATCTTTTGAAGTCAATGAGTTTAGATTATTTTGACAGTTCTCATTTTCGTCTGATGTACAATTAGATGTCAGTTTGCCACACTTGAGAAGATTTAATGAGTTATTTAAATACTTGTGTCCTAAGACGTCAGAACAGCCATCAAAAGTTTCAGATTCATTGACTTTAAAGGATAATTCCTTATTGCAAGGCGTCTCAAGATTCTTTTTGGAAACTTTCTTCACAATTGTCATTGAACACGAGATTTGAAAGATCGAAAATGAAAGCATGATTTTGGATAACAGAAGATATTGATAATTCTTCGCCATTGTATTTCTTGAGAGACTTTTTAAGTTTGACAATTCTATTTTTGCAAATAAATTCTGATAGTTTGAATAATATAGTATCTTGTTGTTTTTTAAGTGAAAGTGAGATGTTAAGAAATATAATCAATGTATGAAAAAAGATCAAAGATGAAATACAAAGATTTTTTTATTATTACGCTAAAATAATTGAACTGTATATTTAATATAATTATTCTAATACTTTTATCATTTCTTGATAACTTCCTAATTCTAAGAAACATTTTTGCTTATTTATTTTTAAATTAGCATTTTTAAGGCTGATAAAAAAGATACCGCATCTATATATTTGTTTATTCTATTTTTTCCAAGTTATACAAGTGTAAAATTTAACAATATCTTCTAATAATTTAAAACCTAAAGATCTCAAATATATTTTTTGAGAATATGTGTTTATTGGTTATTTTCCAAATAAAATCGTCCTATCAACATAGATTTTACATTTGTACGATTGAGTCTTGATCTTTTGACCATAATGAATATGATTGTAAAAATGATGTTCATGGTGACAGAAAATACAAACTAGATTGAAAGACTTTGTCAAACTCAAAAAATTAACTTCACAAGACAATCATTTTGCACAGTGAAATAAAATATCTTGATTCAATAATAATATGTTTGGAGAAAATGATCTGATTTTACAATCTTATGTAAAATTAGACAAATTACCATCGTAATAACATTTATATTTTTTGAGAATAAAGCTGACTTTCGAATATTTAAACTTAATTTTACATAATTAAAAGTATAAAAATGAGTTTGTCTTATTTAAATACTTTTGATCTCATTCGAGGGCATGCCTGTTGAATTTTGTATTAAACTAAAAATGTACAATTCTTTACATTCGTGAAACATAAAGACAAACATAATTTCAATCTTTCAAAATGTATAAAATAGCTAAAGTCAATCAAAGAAATCTCATTTTATGTGTACACCGACAATATTTAATCGAGTAGATGGATAAATGTGTCATTTATTTATAACATATACTTACTATGAAAAGCGGTGAAAACCCTTTATCTTTAGGGCAATTTTTTAAGTAGTTTAAAAGAGGAATGCATCGATTTATAAAAAGAAGATTCTTTTTTAAAATGTTCCGAAAATAAAATCTATTTTAGTTGTTTAAAATATTATATTTGTAAAAATTTATTCACGCTAAATTTAATTTTAGTAAGGTTTAAGTTAGTTTCATGTATTTACGAAAAAGATCGTGTTTGATAGAAAAATATTTTTTTATATGGACAAAAAACTTTGTTGAATCAAAGTCTATCAATTAAATTGATAATATATAAAAGAGACATTACCTGAGTGGAAAAATTTTACAATGTCAAATTTTAAATTTTGCAAATCTATAGTTATTTAAAAAATATATATTTTTAAAATTAAGATGACAACAAGATGAAAATGTAACTTTTATTTAAGCTTTAAAATTGTTAAGAACTATATTAAACGTTTCTATTCTTTAAAGAAGGCTATTTTAATAGAGAGAAGTACAGAGTTATTTTATATTCCTATTTAGGCAATTTAAACAACAGTTTAACTTGTTTAAATGTATGAGTTTTATGAAATCATAAAAATTATACGTTCTGATGAACATTAAATTTTTAAAGAAAAAATTAATTTTGAATTTCGAAAAAATAAACAATGAGTGTCTCAAAGTTTGACAGTTACTAAAATTACAATTTCTAATTTTTAAACATATTATCTGATTGTTTGTACATTAATGAAGTCAAAATATTAATTTAAAATGTTTAATAATTTATACATATCAATGTATTATCTCAAAAATGAGAGGTTTTTGAATCGAGGAATTTATTTTTATAAATTATAATTAAAAAGATCACGTTCAATCTCATAAATAATGATATCTGCAAGAAGATGAAATTTTTTAACGAATCCCCCTGTTAAGATGATGAATACCAAAACTAATAGATATTATGAGTTTAATATGTAGTTGACAAAGATGGAGTCGTCAAAAATCAAATAACTTTTCAAATAATGAAATATTACACACACTATAAATATACATAGTATTAAACCAAAGGAATCACTGTTATTCCTTCAACATTTTCAAGTAGGATCAGATCACTTCATTTATTTTGTACAGTTCAAAATCTTAACGCTTTTTGAAAATTAATCATTGTTATTCTGGAATAAATTGGAATTGCAGTAATATTAAAATTAAATGTTTAAGCAATCAAATAAATATAACATTCCGGCTTGAGAAAAAAAGATGTAAGAACCGTTTTCATAGCAACATAATATATATATATATATATATGTTTCAGAATTTCAATATCTCAAGAATTTTTTAATTAAGCTGACTTTAATTGTTCAGATATTTAAGTTATAACTGAAAGCAAGTTAACTTTATTGTATCTAAATTTGTATTTTTAAAATAATTACCTTTTAGAAAAGCATATTTTTATATCGCCGTTTAACGGCCTTAGTTTAAAATTGATGAATTCTATTATATTAAATATAATTCAAAGTAAAACGTTTGCATATCTCATAATATATTTCAATATAATCTTTATTGATGTGTAGTTTCAAGTATCGAGATAGCTTATCTCCTCAACCATGAATTAAGTAATTTTAAAAATTCATTATTTTTAATTATGAAGCAAAATTTTAACGAGGAATGATACATCTTATTTATGTTGTAATAATAACTCAATTTTTCTGTTTAAAATTCTCTATATTCAAACAAGTAACCATTTTGAATATAAATTTTTCGACCTTCGATGTTCCTGTAATCATATATATAGAGTAATATCAAGAGATTAGAAGATAAATTTTCGTAAATAAAGTACATTTACCAAACCAAAACATATTTCCAAAATTTAAAAATGAATTACGTTGAAAATATTAATTTTACGAATAATAATTATGATTTAAGTTAAAGTATTTTATTAGAATCACATTATCATTCAAATTAAATTTAAAATGTTAAAAACAGCTGGTTCTACAATAAATACAGAATAAAATATAAGGGCCTTACTACATTTAAAGTGTCAAAAACTAATAAAACAAAAACATAATAGGCATTTAAAACAAATTAAATGATGAAATTAAAGATCATAAAGCAAGAATATGAGAAGTATATTTTAATATAACAAGGACAAAAATTCTTAAATGTTATTTCCAAAAATTATATTATCAAGAAAATAAAAAATTTTGAAATTTTAACCTTTAGTTGAATTGGAAGAAAGTGATCACAAATATCTACGCTGGATTTTTCAATAAAAATAATTAAAATGCTTGAAAAAATATTGGGGCAGCATTTTAACCAATTTTAGTAAAAATACAATCAACGAAGATTTGGCTTTATTATCCTTTTCGACGTTTGAATAAACAAAAAAGCATTTAAAGGAAATATGAGTTCATTAAAACGGTTAAAATCATTTAAACCATCCATTATTTAGAAGAGAATTCAAATATATACTACATTTTTTTGACATGACAACATGTATTGATCAAGAAAGACAGCTCTGTCAAAACATAGTTTACTTTTTTTAATTAAGGAGAATCGTATAAACTGTCGAGGGCCTTTACCTATGTTGAACGATCAATTTACTTTGATAAAGATTTTCATGGAATGTCACGCTTATTTAAATTTTCATGTAAATTTAAGATGTTTTCAAAATATCTGAAGCTTTTTTAATATTTGTAAAAATTTTAAAGTGGTGAAGCTAACATTACAATAATTGTTTAATTGCCTTAGAATTATTCAAAAAATATGTGAGAATTTCAGTTGTTTATGGATCATCAATATTTTAAAACACATTGTAACCTATTTAACTTTAATATTTTGTTATATTTTAATAAAATAACATCATTAGGGGGTCAAAGGAACAGTTTTGACACCATACCGACCTACTTGCAAAAGAAATTAGTCTTACACGCCAAAAATCTCCAAAATCACCTGTAGATAACAAAATTTTAATGGGTACAATCAATAATGAACTTTCAAAGATCAAACATACAACAAATTATGTCGATGTTCAAATTTAAATATAAAACATGGTTTTAAAATTTTGAAAATTTATATCTAAGAGTCTAAAAACTATTATTTGTGGCATATCGTCATGATAAAATGTCTTAAATGATAAAAATATACAAGTTTTCAACTTGAGAAAGTACCATCTAATTCATAAAAATGGAACTATTCATTTTAGATATTAATTTTATAATTAAGTAAGTCTTGAATTATAAGCATGTAAAATGATTTTCCCTTTTGCAGGTTTTAATACGCTCATAAATAAGACTGTTTGATGTTTAACTTTATGCTGGCTGGCAAACAGAAAATAGCCAAATTCTTCGAAAATATTATAAATTTATTTTTCCAGAAACATCATAGTAAATAAAAAACATCCTAAAGATATTTTTTCCAATTTTATTAAATTTACTTCTGAAACAACTAGGTTTGGGATTTTATATTAATTTTTTGATTTTTCAATTAAGTAGCTGTAATAGTAAAAAAATGTTTGAACGTATCCTGGTTTCGAGTATACCTAAACACATAAGGATATAGAATAACAGATAATGTTTGAAATTAACTTATTTTTAACTTAAAATTTTTTGCAGTTACCTTTTTATTTTTTGTTTCATGGTGAGATTACATCCATATCATCGTAAAATAACAATTAAATTTGTGACTTTGCATATTTTGGTGAAAACAGCCGAAATATACTCGTGCAAGATGAAATAGTTTAAAAATTTGTCAGAAAGATCATAACAACAGTTAAATAAATGATAAAAAGTTATTCGGAAAGAATGGAAGATTCTTGTGTGTTGCTTTCACAATAATGGTTAAAATACATTATATTTAAAGTTAATATTACAGGTATGAAACATAATAAGCTGATGATAATTTAAAAAAAGTCAGATTCATAGAATCACGCATAATATACGAAAAAACTAAATATATCTTAAAATAATAACTAAAATTTTTAAATAATATATTTATTGAAGTTAAATATTATTAATTTGAAGTTTTAGCAACGAGTTTATGGTAAAGTAGTGCGGTCAATTGAATTTTACGACATAAAACAATGTCAGAATTTAATTATTTTAAATACAGACTGAGATTATTTAATTCCCAATTGTTGAATCATCTCATTGTTAACTGATAAAAAGCTATAAATTAAAATCTTTTAAATTTTTTTATTACTTCAGTTGAAGGTAAACTTTCATTCTTCTCAAACAGCATTTTTACTTAAATTTCAGATAGAAAGACGACACCATTAAAAATTGATAAAAAACGTTCAAGGTCATCTTATTAATTTATGCGATTTGTGCAAGCAGTTTGGAAAAAAAACCTTTTTCAATTGAAGAATCTGATAATTGATGGTATTTATCAAAATCGCCGCAATCCATTTTTTAAAGCCAGCTCTAAGTCTTCAAATACATAAGTCAAAAAAAAGTTTTTGTCAGGACAATCATATATCAAAACATTTTATTTTTGTTGGGAAAGGATGAATAAAGCCTACCAAGTCTGATTTTGAAGAAAGTTTACATATAGGTACATGTATCTTAACATGTATTTAAAATTTATAGGTTTATAATAACAGTGATGAAAGAAATTTTTAATTCACATTATGTAACAAGAATTTTAATTTTTTGAGCCATTGTTTTTTTAACTTTAATAAAATGCTTATAAAATAATTGTTATACTAAATTTAGTTTTGGTACAAAAATTTTTAGAACATGGTATAAAAAATTATCATCGTAGTAAACGTAGTTTTAATAAATTTATTTTCTAAAAGTTAATATTTCAAAGTAAATTATTGTTAAAAATAAAGCTAATATTAATAATATAGATTAAAAAAAGTTAAAATTAAATAAAGTAAACCTATAAACATTACTTTTGAATTAACTCTTCAATTAAAAACTTTAAACTGCTAAAATAATAAAATAACTTCAATTAAGGTTTTTTGTTTTTATTCACAAAGGATACGTGATGATTTTAAAGTTCGTTTTGAAGTTTAATTTTATTTAAGAAGTTTTGTAAATGTTCTTTTCCACACAATGTATTATTCTCAGAATTAAGGATTTATTTTGTTGTGTTCAAAACTCTAATTGATTTTAAGATGACATGAAAAGATGAAATTTTAAAATTTTATAATTATTGATACCACAATAAATCATAGATATGTGAATCATGCAGAAAAAGCTATGATCAGCGATGTTTCAGTCTATGCGCAAACGCAAAAGTTTGTAAGTTCTCAACCTAGAAAGGAATAACGTGAAATTTTAATCATATATTAAGATAAAAATCGATGGAATTTTCATAGAAACCTCAAGAGAAACTGGTTAATAAATAATTTGAAAATATATAAAATAAGACAATTTAATTTGTTTAAAAACCGATTGAACATGTACTTACAAAAGTAGAAATTGGTTTTATCATTTATCACATTGACAACTTCAGACATAAAATTTGAAAACATACTTTGGTCAATTTTTTATGTTTTCAGTTTTCGAAATATGAAAATTTATTCAAACAATATTTTTTATTTTTAATGAGCTTATTTACTATGGAATGAGCAAAAAGTGAAAAACTTAAGGAAAAGTTTTCAAATCTTTATGGGAATGAAAAATTTTATAAATTATTGTTTAATTCAAGAGAGTGACAGTTTTAATATCACGATAGATGAGATTATACAATTAAACCTCCAAAATTAGGAAGTATAAAATTGAAAATTGAGAATTTTCATTGAGTTTATTGAAAATTTACACATGAGCTTAATATATAATCAATAAAAGTTATCATCATGTTTAGTTCGTTTATGAGAAGGAAATGAATCAGAAAATAAAAATGTTAGAAAGATATAAACCGTAAAAATTATGGCTGTTCAACACATATTTCTTGTTGTTATAAAACCAGTCTAAATGTTCAAATACAATAAAATATGTTAGTTTGAGATATATTTTAACGTAAATTTCAAAATTACTAAAAATCAATGATGCTTTTTAAACTATTTGAAGGGATAAATATAAACTATATGACATATTTTATTTTATACCTGCAGAAGAAATTAAATATTTGGAAAATCGAATGTATTGAGTTGTTAAAATCAAAACAAGATTAATTTTATCCTATAAGTTTAAACGAATGAAAAAATGCTGATATTTTAAAATATGAAAAAAGTCATTTTGTTATTCACTTTAAAAGGCCAATTTTAAAGCAATATTTAAAAACATTAGCAGAAGTAATTTTCTGGGAAATTCAAACATTTTAACGATATCTTTTAAGACCATTAAAAGTGAAAAGAGCAACAAACTATTTTTAAAAATCAAGTTTAAAACACAAAATAATTTCGAAAAAGATAATATATTTGAATTCTTAATTATTTTCATATCTCCTCAATGCGTTAATTTATTCAAACAACTGCTAATTTATACTCTTAAGTCGATGCTTTATGCTAAGATAACAAATAAATTCAGTGAAAACATAAATAATTTTAAAATTAAGTTAACAACGATTATTTTGGCTTTATAGTGAAGGTTAAAAAATCAATATAATAATTGGAACACATGATATTCATGCTGACATAAGATAATTTTTAATATACATCTTTGTATTATGCAAAAATACGAAGTCGAAAAATGTTAAATATTACTTCAAAAAGTAAATAGTATTCGAGATATTTTAATTTATTATCCTTGTAGGTTGATCTTGAAAAATTCTGATTTCTAATAAAAAGTACAACAATGTTACATTCGAAAGAAAAATCATTTTTATTTTTTCTTCAAAATTGCAAGGATTTGCATTCATTTTCGTCAAATTTTTTTTATTAATAATTTTAATACCTATTTATTTTATGAAGAAAAAATAGTTAACAGCAGAAGAACGGAATCAAATAATAATAAAATACAAAGAAGGAAAAACGGCATCCGAGATAGCAGCATGGTTTAATTTTAAAAGAACAGCAGTATCAAGTGTAATATCGTTATATCGGACAACTGGAAGGATATTTGCGAATCCCAGCGGTGGACCAAGCAACATAAAGTTTAACGAAGAGACGTGTTTATCAATAAAAAACATGGTCGATGAAAATGCCTGTGTTACCTTTAAAGGCATTCAAAACAATCTAACCACAATTAATATTTCTGTTTCGAAATCCACAATTTGTCGAACATTAAAAAATTTCCATTATACTCTAAAGCGAGCAAGTTTAATACCTGAACGCCGGGATGATGCCAGAACAATTGAATTAAGATATGATTATGCTGTGGCTTTTATGAAATTACTCGAAGAAGTAGATGATCGCCTATTTTTATTCATTGACGAAGCGGGATTTTGTGCAACAATGCGAGCTTGTAGAGGATACTCTAAAAGAGGAGAACCGGCAATTGTCTCTCGCCTGGATTAAGATTGTGTTATGTTTCTCTATGTGCCGCAATTGGCAAGATCGGTGTTGAAAAATTTGAAACACTTCTAACTGCGTATAATACATTGTGTGTATGGCCAACATATGAAGAGATTTATGGTTGAATTGGAGGCAAAAAATATGAATAGAGTCGTTTTGATAATGGACAATGTCCCATTTCATAAGAGTGCCTCTATTCAACAAATAATGGCTAATAATGGACATGTATGCTTTTGTATCTTCCTCCTTATTCACCTTTTCTCAACCCAATTGAGAAATCTTTTGCGAAATAGAAAGATTTTGTTAAATATGCATCACCAAAAAATGAAAGAGTGTAAATGAATTTGATAACAGAGTGCGGGAATTCAATATAAGATGAATATTGTTCAGGATACTGGCGAAACATGATGCGATATATACGAAGATTGTTGAATCGCGAAGTAATAAATGATAAATAAAATTGATTTCTATGACTATATATACAGACTATTTGCGCATAAAACCTTGGTTTTTTAAATATAAATTTTAATTATAAAAAAAATTTTTGACGAAAATGGATGGAAATCCCTGTATCAATTGAATTTACATTCAAACTAAATTTTTCATTACGAAAATTTTAATGCATAGACTTGCAGAGATTTTTACTTCACGAAATTAATTGGAAAAAATGTTTAAAATATCCTGTCAACATATATTCTTCATTTTTAAATTAATCTCAAATTTTAAATTTTAAATAATAATTTAGCTTAACAATGAATTTTTTATAACGCTGCTCCATAGTTTAATAATCTGTAATTTACACACTTATCAAAATTTACATAGTTTATGGTAAAAATTGCAGAATTTAAATTTCGTCTTATTTTTCCCAATTTTTTCATAACAGGGAACTCAAAAATAACAATTAGTGCTCAAAATAAAAAATTATTTAAAGGATTAAATTTGAACCAGAATTTCTTATAAGCTACAAAATCAACTATTTCCTCTCAAAAAAGATTTAGTTTAAACGAATTATTTTAAAAACATCATAGAATTTAGAGTCATATATAAACTAGAGAAGTTTTGTTCACTGAGAAAATGACAATAAAAATTTTTCACCGTCTATTGATGAATAGATTGATAAGTTAAATAATTTTAAGTGGTTATAACCTTTTCAGAAGCTGTTGTGTTATTAAAAATTACTTAATCTAAAGGTCTTAAAATAGCCACACACAAAAATCAAGGCTTCTAACATGTATTCCTAGAAGTTTGTAAACCAACATACATCGATATACTGATTTATTTATGAATTGTCATAACAAAATCTAGAAATGATTTAGAGTTAAAAGCAAAAATGAATAGATCTTAAATTTAAATTTTGGATATCGACACTCATAGGTTGACCTTTTAAAAAAGAGAACATAGCTTGTGAGAAATTTTCGTTTAAAAGTACTTTTACAGGATATTTCAAAGATGAAATAACACGAATATGGTTGTTAGTTATATATTTTGGGAGAAAAATCTGATAAACAACAACTTAAATTTATAAACATTATTATTTTGAAAAATCTTCGATTTATAATAAAATTCTTAAAACATAAAAAGGGAGTAGCTGCATTAAATAAGTCCTTAAAACGATCATATTTGTGCAAAAATGAAACTTTTGATTTCCACAAGTTTTCACTATTGGTATTAACTTAAAACAAATTTGAGAAATTGGAAGCATTAATTATTTATAAAGGAAAGAATAATTCCTTGTTGATTTTTATAAAACACAAAGTATGATGTTTTAGTTTTTTCAAATCTATGCTTTTCTACATTAGCTTTTTTTATTGATTCAAATTTTGAAAAGGAAATAACAATTCATTTAAGTATGATTAATTTAGTTTATAAGAACAAAGAAAGCTTCAAATTTGATATTAAAATAAATACATTTTATGATATCGAGAATTTTCATGTTATTAAATCTAGGAAAAACTTGCTTATCCTCTTTTACTTAAAATATAAAACAAATGAAATTAGATATTTACAGAAAACAGCTTGTTTTACGATAAATATTTAGCCTTTTATTTTGAATCATCAAATTCTGTAAACCTTGAAAAAAATTTAAATATTTAATGATTTTGTTTAAATCCAAATGAAATCATTAAAGACGAGACTATAATGTAAACCAACGTGTATTTTTTAAAATATGAGTTAGTTTAAAATTTTTTCCAAATTATCTCTATAGTATTGATTGAAATATTTCTTTTTCTATTTAAATATTTAAGCTGTGTTTTAAATTTTTAAAGAGATTTCAGATATTTATGAATGTCAACAAACGAAAAGAAATTTTATATCGTTCTAAAGAACTGACAAAACCAACAAAAATTCTGTTTATGGTATTTATTATAGATGATAATAATAAAATTAATTCACAGTCTGGTAACAGGGAGTATTCTTTATTTTCCAAAAAAGTAATTTTGGGTTAAATGACACAGAAGATTGATAAACTATTTTTTGTGATACTGGTGACTATGTTATTTTTAAATTGTGTAACAATTAATCAAATATTAGAATTTTATTAACTTTAGTTGCTCAGTTTAAAAAAATGACTGAACATAATCAAAGAAACAATCAGGTATGCTCTCTAAAATTAGTATTTTTTCATTTTATGTCAGTACGTTAAGTTAATGTGGAGGAAAAATTTTTTTACAGTCATTCAAAATATAATCAACGAAGTAATGGTATTCCTGAGTAAAATGGTAATTTAAAAGTTTAAAAATCTTCAAAAACATACATACTACTAAAATAAATTAAAATTAATGGAAATTATTATCAAATAAATTTAGGAAAAAAGTTGAAGATTAACGTTATGTAATTTAGCTTTGAAGATAAACTTGTTTTTAAATTTTTGATTTAACTTAAATTAAACCTGTGTGATTTAATAACAAGTGTTCAAAGAAAATATTATCATATATTTAAAAATATTGACAGTTTTAATTTTTATCTGATTAAGAATTTAATTAATTTTCACCTAATCCAAACATACATATATAAATTTAAAATAAAGTTCGAATATATCAGAAGTATGGGCGATATAATAAATATTCATAAAATGTAATCATTTCAATTCGATTATAAATGATAATTTATAATTTCATGTTTTTCTTTACTTTTAACGTATTCTGAGCCATCACTAATCTTGTAGATTTTAAGAATCGATTATATCCTCGAAAAAAAAAATTATTTAAAAAAACAATAAACCTCACTGTTTTTAACCATTAAAATCAAGTAGAAAAATAGTAATATTCATGAGAATAAAACAATGATGATAAAAACGCTTTATTCGTCATGAACTTGCATTTTAAAGATGTCTAACACTTGAAAAACAAAGAAATTACCGCTTCTATACATACATGAAAATTAAATCTCAAAAACTGGTTCTTAAACATGATTTGAGGCTAAATCTAAAATGAAAAATGAAAATTTTGAACTGCATTCTTTTTTGATTGACAAAATAGGAATTATACTTAATGAGAAGAATATTTCGAAATAAACGGTTTTGAATTAGTGGTGATTTACATGTGAATCTCCAATAATACTTTACATAAAAATATACAATTATTTTGTGACTTTAATAATTCTATTAATTTGTTATCATATAAAGTATTTATTCAAAAATAAGAATCTTAAAAACGTCTAAATTCAAGTAATCTTCAACTATGATATTTATTCAGAATTGTAACAGTGATATTTTAAATTTTTGCGATTCAAGCATTATTTTTATGAAGGTATATATCATATTTTTTCACAAAAATTAATAAGAGAAATTTCTGTTATCTTCCAAGAAATAAATTTTTAATATTTATTGAAAATTTTGAAATATTTACAAATTTTAATTTATTTTGACAAATTATCCTGTGTTAGATTAAGCTATTATAATCGATCAAAATACTCAATTCAATTATTAGCATGCTTTTATATTAAATTATTCGGTACCTTTGAAAAGCGAATTTGATTTTTCTAAAAAAATTTATTTTGTTCAGAGAATTTATTGTTTTTGTTTTTTAATAATTCATAAAAAATATTTGAAATCTTTTTCGGATCTAAGAATGCCTTTTCTTTAAGTGAAGGCTTATAAACTGAAATTCATCAAAAACTGTTTAATTTTAATTTTTAAATGTTTTATTAATTTTTTTGTTTTAATCCTTAAATTTGTGCTTGATTTCTTTAATAGGGTTCCTGTTTTACTCGACATTAATTCGTAGAAAAATTTTGAAAAAAATTTCTTGACAGAAGAATATGTTTAAATTTCACAAAAATCGCTGTTTAAGTTTGAGATTTTTTAATTTTGCAACGATGATAAAAATCCAGAGTATATTATCTTGAGAATACTAAATGTAATCAAACGTAGATTAACTATCTGAGCTTATATCTTCATAAATAAACGTGATTTTTTCATTAATTCCAATTGATGTTAGAATCATATATTAACAATAACGAACCAACATTTACCCTTTGAATGAAACTATGATTAGAATGTTAATTTAATTCCTTTTTAAATTAATTAAATATCTTTCTCTTAAATTCTCAACAGAAATATAATGTTTGATTAAAGGCAAAAATGTTCGATCTTCACTCCATCAAAATAAAGGAAATATTTTTGTAATCTTGTGCTATAACATAAAATCATAGCTTAATCTTGTTTTTAAAAAAATAAAATAGCTTCTTATTTTTTTTCTCTTACACAAATAATAATATATTTTGTGATTTAATTAGTCTTGTGTTTTTCAATCAATATTGAGCATAGATTTGAGAAACAATTAATTTGAATATTTTTCAAAGTCCATACCTATAACAGAATTTTAATAAACATTACAATTTTTTGTTAAACTTTTAAGATTATCTATGAAATTGAAAAATTTATTGATATCTATAGGCAATATGTATTTAGGGATTAAAATTTACGAGCTTTGTCAATGATAAGAAAGAGGAATGTAAAAGTGTCTGAAATATAAAATAATTTCGTGATGCGAACCATTTATGATGTTTTAGAACATAAAACCCTTATAATGTTATTAAAACATTAAAGTACATTATATTTTATCTTTCCTTTAAGTAACCAGATGTAATTAAAAATAATTAGACAATATTTTATCGAATATACAAACACGAGTCATTTTTTCATGTTTTTATTTCTTAAAGTTGTTAGAATATTAATTTAGGGGTTATTTTGTTTTATAAGAAATATATCCCTGACGCTTTAACTATCTTTTGGGAAAATGTTTAATCTTGTTGAATTCACACATTATCATAAAGAAAAATACTTCAACATGAGTATGCAGAAAAAAAATTGTAAAAATATAAGGGTTATTTTTCGAGAGATTTAAACCAAACACAGAAAAACGTTTTAAAAACAAATTTCATACTGATTCCTAAATTTTTAACATTTTATATCATACGAATTTATCAATACATTTTTGTAGATATAAAAAATTTCAAAAATAAATCAAAAGATAGTGAATCAATAAACTATATTCACAATATTACAATTTTAAACGGTCAATTAATTTATTCAAAGATTCTTCAAAATTAAAAAATCTCTGAAAGTTGATAATTTCTTTTAAATTCAAGATTTTTTAATTTCATTGAATAAATTATTTCTTTTAAATCATAGATAAAGTTGAAATTATTTTTGTTAAGTTTTTGATTATTTCAAGATTTTTAATATTTTGTAAATATAAACTTATATAATTTTAATCAAACTACTATTATTTCATTTAAAACTAGATATTTGTCCGTATATTACTTCAACCATATCTTCTCATTATTTAAGTTTAATTTAACTTTTTCATATTGTACCAACTCAGTGAAAACATTAATTTATTTAAATTGTTATATTTCATATTTTTGCATTAAAATTACTTTTAACAGAGGCAATATAAAATCTTTTTTTAAATTTATCATGTGAGAAGTCAGCAAATTATAATAATTGAGTTTTAAACTCACAGTAGAAAATTTCTCATTATTATTTGAATTTTCTAATATCCACTAAAAGTAACTAAAAATTAAAAATTGTTAACTCCATCAGATTTTTTATTTAAATCTTTGATATCATCACTCGAAAAAGCTTATATTGATGAATAACACATTAAAATCAGATGTACGGGGATTAGTGGGATTTTTTGATCAACAAAACATTTTTTGACAGCCATATTGAGAAACGACTGTTGTCATGGAAATAGATTTCAAAGAATCAGAAATTATTTTTTGAATTCATCAGTTCGACTTTTAAAATATTGATTTCTCTTGTATTTTTCGGATATATTTTTTTAATTTATTGTTCATAAAACTTTATTGTAAAAAGCAAAGATTTCTCAAATACAACAAATGTAAAATACGCGGATTCATCAAGAGAGATAAAAAAGTTGAAGCTCTTTTTTGTTTCGAGTAGTTTACCCGAATATTGATCCTAGTTCTTAAAATTCTATTTTTAACCATTTATCTGAGTCTTCTTAGCGTTATTTCACAAATATTTTTCTTTTAAACCAAATTTAAAGAACCAATAAGCAATTTTAATGAGGCAAATTTAAAAAAATCTCTCTCAGAAAAAAGTTTTAGATGTTTAGCAATTAAATCAAAAATTCCATAACTAGATTCATAAGGTTGTTAAAGGAATTAAAAAACTATGTCAAAGCTGTAGTGATCCTCATTTTGTTTAATTTCATCGAATATCTATGAGGGAACTTTCTTTGTAGTTACATTCGAAAATACGCTTGATATAAAAAATCATACAAACGATGATTTCTAAACCTAAAAAAAGTGAACCACTTTTATCTTCATGTTTTTTCATCAACCATCCAAAAACCACTTGAATAAAATATTTTTTATTTCTACTTATTTGTTTTTTTAACACCAATATTTTAAGATTTTATTTCGATTAAAATGATATTTTATAAAAAAAATAATCACACTAGATTTTTAACTTTAACTTACCTGTAAAATGTACAGCAAAATAATAGATCAAACGAAAGACATCTTTTATTTTCTTGAGATAGAAGAAAATTAATTCCATGCACTCGTCGTCAATCCTTTCAATTTTCAATTGTTTAAAGCGTTAAAGTATATGTAATTGATAAACACATAAGTGAAGGAACCTGGAAACCACGCCGTGGCTAAAATGATAAACCTATGTAATTTTTAATTATTCTACATGTATAATGATCAGATTATATCTTGTTTCGACGTAGTCTTATTGGAATTCATACCAAAAATTTTGTCTAGCTAAAAATGGCAATTATTCAAATCTAATTTTATCTTTAATTTAAGATCAAGAAATGTAACACGTGCTGAATTCGACATGAGTCTACTTAATCTGGCTTACGTATTTTTCATAATTCTCAAAACTAATGTTTTAAATGTGTACTAAAATTAGCCTACTCATATGGATCTTTTTTTTATCAAACATAGACTATTGTGATATGTATTAATTTTATATGAAGTGTGAAAATGTTTATAGAGTTGATGTACTCTTCAGGTGATTTGATATAAAAAAAATTTTAATTGTTCTTTTCACCATTTGAAAATTTTCATCAATATCAAATTTTTGACTTGATTTAGAATTTTAAATGAAAACCAAATTCGAAATTTTAAAATTAAATTCAAATATACCTCAACTCATTCAAATATTTTCATATAAAAGTCATTAATACTGTTAAAAATATGATCATAGAAAAACTCTTATTCTGATTGACGTATATACCTTGAACAAACTTCTGTAGTCCCCAGAAATTATATTTTCTAATATCAGTGAAAAAAAATTTAAATTTTTATAGAATCAAAATAAGGTTCGACGATGACAAGATATTTTATCAGTCAAACTAAATATGTCTTAAATAATACGTTTTGTTTTAATTTCTTGACACTTTTGTAGAATATTGGGAGTTTGCTTTTCCATGAATCAATCTTAAAATGTATTATCTAATAAGAAATCAGATAACATCTCAAGGTTAGAGATCAATGTGTTGGCCAGATAAATAAATTTTGCATTTTAAGAAATGCCTACGAGGTAACTTCTAGACTAATTTAGTGCTGGTTTATTTTTAAATATTTACATAAATAATAATTTAAGGAAGGCCTCTTCGATCGATTAAAGATGTTTCTTTTAATTTTCCATAAATAAATTTCTGTTAAAAATCGATTTGGTAAATAAACACGCACACGTTTCAATCCGAATAACAAAAGAGCCTTTTCTTAATTTTTTTAAAAACAAGAAAATTAATTCATAAAGTTTATTTTCTCAAAATGCTTTTTCGTTTTTTATTTAAATGCATTTAAGTGTACGATGTTTGAAAATTTGTTCATGTGAAAAATGATTTAAAAACATAACTTTCAATGAACTTCGTAAAACAGAATTTATCTGATTTGCTTTTTATCCTCACATATTTAGAAATTTTAATATTTTTTTTACTTTTCTCTGATTTATAAATGGTTCATTTTATTTACGTAGTAAGTTATCTTAATATTGTATATATGCAAAAAAGTACAGTTTTTACCTTAATGGAAGGTCCAAGATTATTTACTCTAAAGAAAATGATACAGTTAAGCAAATAAATTCATCTTTAAATAAATTTAACGTGAAAAGAGCACAGAACTACGTTTTGGAGTAATCTGAAGGAATTTAGATACTTAACGTTTATGATATTTTTTTCGAATTTTGAAGTGGATAAATTTTTTCTTAACCAGTTCATGGACTGTTGTCATTCAAAATTTATTGAGGATTACTCAGATAAAAAGAAGTTATTTCAAAATGGCCATTTAAAGGATTGATGGAATTTTTAAAATTATTATTGTAATACTTAGTCATTAAAAAATAGATATTACTGTGGAGTGTCTTCTTTATTGTTCAATAAAATTAATGATAGACATGCTCATTCGTCGATAAATGTAAATACTACTTCTTTTGATTGTGTATCCTAAATTTGATTCAAAGTGTCTTTAATATAGCTTTAGTGTACAAACCTGGCTGAAATAAAAGTTTGATAAATTTTCACCAAGTTTTTATTCGTTTATACTACCTCTATTTAATTTGTAGACTTTCGAAAAATAACATGGTTGTTATGTTCCGACTTTGTAGGCACAATTGTACAATGACATATCACTCATATATGAGACTTACGAAGTATGTTGAGAAAACAGAATTTTTTCATATTTTTCCCATCGTTAAAAAATGAAAACGGATATATTATTTTAATTCCTACAGGTTTTTATTTAAGGTGAGACTAATTACAGGACTTGATTATGCATAGCGAGGAAAACCTCATCACCGTTTGAATTAGTTATATAAAATTTGTTTCCTGAACAGATTTATAATCAGTAAGGAAGTTAAAATTTAAACACGCGAAGTAGATCATAAATGATAAGTTTTCAATCATATTTTTAAAATGAATCCAGGTTCATATTAAGAGAATTTTTTGTAGATAATAAGAACTTGACTGAAATAAGCTATGATTATGTTTATCGAACACTGAATATTTGTAAAAAGCTGTCCAAAGATATTTCAAGTATTGAAACGTGATTTATCAAATGGAAAATAAAATCGATATGTGAAGGAAGTTTAAAAACAGAATCCGAAGAAATAGTTTAGAGGCTATTTAAATTCATATTTGCGTAGTAAAAAGCTTAAGGTCAATTTTATGCAGTTCTTAAATTTTATTGAAGAGATAAAGATTTATATTGAGTTATCAGATACCGTTATGTATAAGAGTATCTGGAAGAGGCCTTTTAATTTCCCCTCCTTTGGCTTGAAAATTTTGTGTATGAGCATCCTCTACCAGGTTAACGAAGTTATTCAAAAAATTAATTGGTAGATAGAAGAAACTAATTTAATCAGACGTGTGATTTTCTTTCACAAATTTGGGTTGTCCTTGCCAATAAGTTCAATAATTATTGGGAAAGCGTGCTTCTGTTTCAACTTTCCATTGAAACCGAAAACATATTTTTCCAAACAAACATACCTAAAATCTATTAGTCGTTTACAAATCGTTCACGATAATATTTTCTTTATTTATACTTCCCAAGGTAAATTAAAAAAGAAACTAGTTGGTCCAAAGATTGAGTTGTTATTTCTTAAAATACATTCATACCATACATTTAGCAAATAATCTATGTTTTGTTGGCAATCTTTTCCAAAATCTGGAGATTTATTCACCAATTTTTTTATTATTAGATCTGAAACAAAACTTGCTTATAAGTCTTATATCAATCAATGTTTAACTATTTTTATCTAGGTTCTCTTTTTAGCTATAATTTTTTATTCAAACTGTTTAAACAGAATAACATAGCATTCCACTTAATTGTTAAATCCCTGAAATGATCTCATTCAACAAAATCATGTTTTTTGAAGTTTGACAACATCCGTAATTGCCGATATAATCGCGTTTGCTCTCAAGTTCATCATTATTATCACTTAAAGATAAATGTGATTTTACATGTATTAATATTTTGAAAGGTTTCTTATTTTTATATATTTTATGGTTTTTGTTTGAACGTAAAAACTTAAGCACCAATAGGAATGGCCAAAAATGTGATGTTTTTATGATAAAACTCATTATCTAAGAAGATATTAAAATAATCTTGAGAAGAAAATGACTTTGTGTTATATTTTGACATGCCCTACAGAATGACGTTTCAAAAACAAGCAAATTTTTACCTGATGATTTATATCTTTTAAAATTAAATCCATAAAATTTGACTTAGGTATTTAGAGTCTGTTTCTAAAAATCTGGTAGAATTTAACATTAATTCTGTTAATTTTTTTATTTTGAATGAAAAACTTATTAAAGGCACTTTTAGACGGTTGGTGAATCTTTTACATTTTATCGGCTTAAACGTTGCATTCCTCTCTAAAATTACATTAATAAAAAACAATATCTTAAAATGCCGAGTTAAACAAAATTGTCTTTCAACTTAGTCTTCATCTTGTACTTCCATTAATGTTTTGTGTTTGAGTGCGGCAGAACCACGCGATGTGTATTTTTTGGTTGCTAGATTTTTAAAATATATTATTTTTCACAACATATAAAGGCAGTTTTTTCTCATGAATCAAGAGATTCTTCAAAAACTACTCAGGTGAGGAAAGCTAAACCCATTGAAGAAATTAATTAAGATGTTATTAACTATTATTTTTCGCACCATAAAGCTACTTTTGAGATAACAATTGTTTTGGATCTTAAATCTCGATAAATCGTGGATTTTTCTTCTCAAAAAACAAAAAATGTAAAAAAATATTTCATAATCTTGAAATTCAATTCTTAAACTAACACACTTAGCCGTTTTAGTTAAGTTCTTTTATGAGCCATTTGCTTTGTCACAGTTAATTAAAGAGTATTTTAATGTGTTTTTTTATGTTAGAGTAATACTATCTGGGATTTAAAAAGAGTTCCCAAATAGATTCCGCAATGTCATTCTCCATTTATCCTCGTGGCCCCTTTTCATTCATTTCCGAAATATAAATATTAGATGCCAGTTTGAGTGATTAATTATATTTTTGTTAATTTTCTAACACTCTAATTTTATGTTTAAAAGAAATTAGACTCAAACGATTTCCTTTTTCGATGATCTTATCTATATTATTTCATATTTTTATGAAAAACATAAAATCTACATCATTAAAAAGCACATGTCTGCGATACTAATCTGTAACTTATGTCTGGTCTTTTTACTTGGTGAGTCGGGAATTTGAATAAAACCACAATTTTATTCAAAAAATATTTTGAAAGAAGTGTAGAACTAAAAAATGTACTTTCTATCTTTGAACATGAAAATACTCAAGTATTTTTATGAAATATTAATCATTGATTTATAAATAGAGGCAAGTAAAAGGAAATCAGTATCGACGTACGATTTTCCATGTTGTGAAATCATTATTTAAAATTAATTAAGTTTGATTTTGATGACTTATAACTGTGAAAGAACTATAAGCATTTCTGATCATCTTGAATTGGAATTTAAGTTGACTTTTTTTAATTTACAAGACACAAGGTGCAAAATATCTCAACCCACATAAGTGTAAATATACCATAAATATTCAAAATGATGTTTCATGTGATTATATTTATCAAAGTTATTAAAAATTATTTTTAACTTAAATACTGATAACTTCTCATGTACCAAGCAGTGTATGACTCATATCAATGGTTTCTTTAAGAAATTATAGGATCTTATTCGTAAAATTTTGTTCCCAACCAACTGAATAATTCCCTTGGTTGCCTTCAACTATTCATACTTCAGAAAATACCTTAAAATTAGTTTGGTAATATTATCATTCCTCAAGTGAAAAATTAAAGATCAAGTAAAAGTTAATTAGTTATGCCTCGAGTCTTTTTTATTTAATATGTTTACATAAGCATTGTATATAAACAGATCAATTAAGATTTTGCTTGACATACACATACTGAAGGTATATTTTAAGTTGTGAAATTTTAATATCATAACTTTTGATTATTTAAGGACGTAATTCAATTAAAAATAATTTAAAAAGCAAAATCTTTATCGTATATATTGTCATACAATATCAACGAAAAGTTCTTTTTTTAAATGAAACGGTGTTTTGAATACATGTAATTTATTCAGTTATCAATGTTTAGTTACTTAAAATTTCTTAAGGTGTTATAAAAGACGATTATGTTTTTACTGAAAAGAAGAGCATGTTAAAGATAATGAAGAAAACGTGGAAGCTAGAATACTTGTAGGTTTGTGACATCAATTTTAAACGAATACATTTTGAGAGAAGATTTATATCATTCATATTTTTGCATTTAGATTAGCAGTTTAAAAATAGAGTTATGAATGTCACATAGGGTATTTTAATTAATAAAAAATTTCGAACCATTAACATCTCAAAATCAAATTCCCGCCACTTAAATGCCAACATTGAGTGTTTAGAACTTTAAAAATATAGATTCTTTTAAACTATGACACATAAAGTTTGGTAAAAGGGCCAATATTTTGATAGTTAAAATTAAGGTTTCACTCTGGCATTTGACTTTTCTCAAACTGAAAATTTAAAAATGATAAACTGTTCTAAAGAGTTTAAGATGATTAATTCTACGATTCACGTTCATTGACAATGATAAACTACTTTTTATTCTCGAGTTATGTGAATTTATTTTGGAAAGTTCATGTATAGGATATGAGAATAATCCAACAATGAAACATGTTAACTTTAGCAGATTTAGACTGTCAACATTGAGAAATTCAAATTTCTAATCAATGTTTAAAAGAGTAAAAAAGCGATATTTATGGGTTTAAAGTATTGAGTTTTAAATTTTAATTTTGAAAAAAACTTTTACGCATTTTATTTTCTATACTATTGAGTTAAAATGTTAGAACATATGGCACAATATTTTTACAATTATCATGATAAAAAAAAGAAAAATATCACTTAAATTGATCAAATAATTTTCCATCTGTTGAGTTATGAAGATTTTGCCATTTACTTTTATGCCTCGAAAAAGATGAACATTCGGTAAAAAATGTGACAACTATTGATCTGAAAATATGTTAACCAGACTTCAACACAAATATTTCTTCCTAATGTTCCTTTTAACCATGTTTGATCTTGACCAAAGACAGCAAGCAGGTTATTTGATCCTTAAATACGTGAAACTCAGGTTTTATTGTTTAAATACAACATTCATCTTTTGTCTGTGAAAACTTAACGTATAGCCAGTAGTAAAAATTACCAAACAAAAGAATTTTTCGTGGAGTATCAATCCTATGTTAATTTTGTGATGGTGAAAATTAACATAAAAATTTTTATACTTAGATATTCGGAAGTAAAGAATTTAAGGTTATCGATCGAATTGCAGATGATCATATTTTAAAATTGTGTATATTTATGTTTTGTTATTTGATAATAAAATTGCCATAATCAAAACTCAAAAATAATACCAGTTTTCAAAAGATTTAACTAAACAGCAGCATATGTTTTTGAATGATGACAAGATTTATTTAAAAGAAAAAGGTTGAAAAAATCTGAATTAAAAAGAGAAGTTTTTGCCTTCTGAGCTATAAAAAATAACATATCACGTTAAAATGTGGCATAATAAGTAATTAAATTCGAATGAATGCTTAATCAAACAAAATATTCGGACATTAATAAATGATAATAATTTGCTCCCACACCAAAAATATCAAATTTTAGAAAATTCTAAAACTTAACTTGGTAGATGGGAAGATGCGTACGTACAAGCTTTATACTTTCTAATTTCAAACGAAAAAATGGTCAAAATAATTTCATTAAAATGTTACACGTTTTTTTGAATGAGATTTGCTTACTTCTGATACGAAGCAACATTTTAATATATCTCTCTTTCGGTTATTTATACCACACAGTTGTTTTCAAGCAACTTGTATAATTGCAAGAATTAATATGATTAATTCAACCTACCATAAGAGTTCCTGTGATAAAACTTTCTAAATAAACAGTCTGTTTTTACTTTTAAGTGTATTTCAACGAAATATTCTGCACGGGTATAATGCTTGCATTACCACATTTTTTTAGCTTTTAAGACCAAATTTATTTGTTTCAAACTTTTCAATATGATAAAATAGAAATAATGCTTCTCACCATGTAAGTTTATTGACATTCGCTGTTAGAGATATCTAAGCGATAACCAAAAAAGGTCAGAATTTTAAAATAAAACATTTATTAGCTCACTCTAAGAGACAAAGGAAATGCCTTGTGGATAGACGCTTGCAAATAGTTTTTGCTGAAGGAAAACTAGCTTCAATACGCAATTTTAATTTCTCTTGAAGGGAAAAACTTGCTTCACATATGACTGAAACAAATTTAAGAATTAAGAAAAAAATGAAAATTTTAAATTGTTACGTGAATTAACTTTTTCTGACTTTTAACTTGATCGGATAATATAACATAATAAAATGATGATTTTACAAATTATATAAATTTTGAAAAATAAAATAAGCTAAATTTAGGATATTTAACTTACATTAAATAATTTGTAAGTCTAAAGTCAAAGTATAAACGTTGAGAACATCTCAGTTGTTCAATCAAACCAAATAAACAGTGATGAGCTGACCTTTAATCATTGAAATGATCTTATGTGGAAATTAAAAACTGCAAAACTACGAAAAGAATAAAAGCACTTGAAATATTACTCCATTGTTACAAGATTGCAATTTCTAAATCAGTTTAGGATGTGTTTATGAAACTATGAAATTCTCCACGAATTTGTAAATTTAAAAAGGTAAATTAATTTATCAAGAAAAATAATAGTTTTCTAAAATTATTCGATTGTTTTTCCACCCAATATAAGGATTTTGTTGTGATGCTTTTTTGAATTTTTTCGGTTCGTGCCAATTCAACACACATTCTCTCCTGCTTTGTTATATTTCCCAGTGTAAATTACAATTATGCTTTTATAACAGAAACAAATTCAGAAAAAGTTTAATTCGCTGTCTGGAAAATATCAGAAAATCCTCCTATTATACAATTATAAGAACTTTTCGTCAGTTTGGGAAGATGATAGTCTCCATATACCTATATATTTTAAAGTGAGGGTGGACGTCTTTTTCACCATGCTTTCAAAAAATAATGCCAAATTGTTCAAGAGGTTCGTCTTCTTAAAGGATTGATTTTATGGAATTGATACTGACTGTAACTTCCGAGATTTCATGTTTTGATAAGAGCTCAATTTTGGACAGTATTGTATTTGTGTTTTCCTTGCATCCTTTGAATTTTGTGAGCTATCGAAATGTGGCCTGTTTGAAACGAAGATAGCAACAGAGTGCTGTACTTTATGTCAATTCTTTTTTAACTTCCGATTTTAAAGAATACTCAAAACAAACCCTGATAATCGTACGTATCTTTCGTATTCAATAAGAACAATAACTTTGTGTTGAACGTTACAATACACGCGTTCGTTCTTTCCAGTAAACAAACGGTACACAGCATGAATAAAAATTTCAGTTCCAACATCATGCACCATGATTATAAGGCATTGAGTAAACGTTGCTAGCACACTTCTGAATGTATCAAAAATGAACGCGTGTCCTCTATAGCGCATTAAAGTTCGATACTTTCTGTTAACCACATCATAAATCAGTGGTATTCTTCGCGGATATCCTCAACCAATACCTACCGAAAATGGTTTTTCATTGTTCTCACTGGATGTAGAGTTGCTTGATAAATCTTTTTAACAAACGAAGATCTTGTTTTCATCTTTATCATATCGAATATTAGCTTTTGCTGGAATAATGTAAAAAGGTGGTGCGTACTTGATTCAAAATTTTATCAGAAGAGATGCAGATATTTGATGAGGATAGAGAGAAAGAACAGCAAATTTCGAAATAATGTATCCACAAGCGTAGTTGACGGAGCTAGCGTGCTTTCTGAATTTTAATATTGAATATTCTTCTTTTGATCACAAGTACGCTCCATTTAAAGGTAATACTGTTTTACTTTTTGGTTACTTCTACAGGGAACGATCGTGATTCGCCTTTTGAGCCCTTATAGCAAACCGTCTCTTTATATTTTCCATTAAACTGGTCAGCATAATTTTTAAATATAAGTGACTTCTTTGTTCCAGCTATGTCCAAAATAAACCAGAGTTTGCGCAGAGTATTATCTAAGAATTTTTCAGTTTTACGCATACTACCTCAGATGACACGGAAGATCAACCCGTTCGTATACATTGTAGGGCTAGCTTTTTAATCATTAAAAAGCTTTATAATTTTGCGAGCTAAAAATTTTTAAAATAAAATTAGTTGACATTAAAACGTAAATTAAATATATAAAACCTTGTCAGATAAAATAGAATAGATTCTGGGATGGATAAATTTTGAGATTTTCTAATATTTCTCAATACTCTTAAACTCGTTTTTGGGAAATTAAATAATTCCATATCGAGGCTGATATATTCTTAGATCGATCAGTTTTTCATCTTAAATCACAAAGTAAGTTTTCCCTTTTATTCAAAAATATCGAGTTAAAAAACATTTTTGGCAAAATAAAATAAAAGGCAACTATAATATCAACTAATATTGGGGAAATAAAATAAATTAAGACAAAATAGGATAACTTTAACTTATCACCCCATATCCATTTCGATAGCATTACAAATTTAAATTCTATGGAATAAAAAAAACATTTATTTGATAGCAATAGGTTCGTATAAACACTACTCTGCGCACGCTCTATCATAATGTGGTGGCCATATCTATACAAGTTTCTGTTTGCGAAGTATGTAATTTTATTAGAGATAATTTTGGATGACATTTAATAAGCGTCTATTTGGGAAAGAATAATCGCCATCTTACTATTCATTTAATATGTGAAAAATTATCCTATAGTTTTACACTGTAAATAATCTATGGTATTAAATTTGTGCTGCATCAAAGTGGTTAACTCAACTTATTCTTGCTGTTTGTATCAAAATTAGTAATATCGATAAATAAAAGTTAATTTATGTAAATTTTATTATTTTGGCAAACAAAGCGTTAAATTGTCAAGAATAAATTCATTATCAATCTATCTTCACTTGAGAATATTAAGCAACATTAGAATCAATAATGACTTTATTCAATGGATGTTGGTTTTTAAACCTTGAATTAAAGGAACTTTTGAATAATTTATTTTAGTTTAATTTTTATCTGTGTTGTTTTTAATGATTTTTTATTAAATCACATGACTTTTTTAACGAAATACCGCCGTAGTCTTGAAGTCTTTCCTGAATCATTTGAGAATAAATAGATAACTCAAGAACAAATTACAAAATTAAGATTACTGGTTCTTCAATTAAAAACAGGTAGTTGGTTTTGGAAAATAAAACTGCATTTAGTCGATAATAATCCTCAACCGATTGTTCTAATTACGGCAAACATTATCTAAAGAGAAACCCATGATGGTCCTAAAAACAAAAACTCAACTTTGTCGGATAAAAAATTAGATTGATTTTCATTTGATTATTATTTTGTTATATAGTATAACAATTTTGGTTAATAACTGCCAAATACATTGTTTGCGCAAGTTACCGATATTTTACGAAAAGATTTTTTTTAATAATGTCGCCTGAAAAATTGTTAATCATAAAAGTATTTTTCAATGGAATTATAAAATCATTTCCTCTTCGAAATGAGGATGTTACCTTTGATGAATTTCTCGTTATGATCCAACGCATCATGAAAATGAATTCACCTATTTCTGAACCTGTAACTGTAAAGTATCTTGATGAAGGTTCATTTTCGATTTTATAATTAAGAGAAGGATTGGGTAACCATCAATGACAATGATGACCTCTCATTCGCTATCTCTACCAATGATCGCCTCAGTGTTCTCATAGAGTGTATTTTAATCGTTTAAATTCAGCTGGATCTTCAGATGGGACTAATTTTGATTTTAGCCAATCTCTCAGGTCAGAGTTTGTTAAGCTTCAATCTGTGATTAACTCACTTATTGTTAAATTGTCGGAACTTGAATTGTCAGCCAAACGTATTTTTACTTTTATTTTCAGGTAATTTAGATAAGAAAATTGACGCATTGAGTGAATCGTTGGGGAAGGCTGAAATTGAACCATCTAACCGTATAACAGAAACATTTACGTTAGCGAATCTAAGGACAGAAATTCCTAAACAAAATATGGATCAAGGGGTTTCAAATGAACCACCTCGCTATCCCTCACAACAAATGCGACCACCTTTAGATAGGGTCCAAAATTTTCAAATAATTATAGCCGATGCAACGAGAGCCCGTTGTCCCTTCTCAACCCAGTTATCCTAATTTACCAGGGTATGATACTGGTCGCCCTAGACCTACTGGTCAGTTCGAAGGTGGCCCCCCTTCACAAAGATTACCTTTCAGACCAGAGTCAAGTCATGCACCATCTCAAATTTCGGCAATCGATGGTCATCTTTCAAATCGTATGGAAAACCAGTTTCAGCGCGATATTCAAGGCGATAAACAATATGTGACACAACCAGTTTCACAGAGTCAATTTTCTCAACCTTTGCAAATGTCGAGGCAACCTCAAATACCGCCACCTCACATGTCTCAGCCTTATCGTAATCCCATTCTTAATTTTGCCAGCTAGCGGTGTAAGGCCTTCTTATGGGTACAATCCACAGTCGATTCCACCATATCAGTTACCTCCTGGGTATCAACAACAAGGTCAGCCCTCACAAGGACCACCAAGGCAGGTCCAACCTCAGATTTTTGGTTACCCTAGTCCACCAAGAATGGCCGGCGATCAATCATCCAATCCTCAGGGTCAGCATTAATAAATTAATTGACAAAAAATTTCGTTAATTTCCACAATTATCAAAAATCTTCATTTAAAAGAAGCGGTTTATTTTGAATCTTCTTACCATCTTAATAATTTGATTGTCTTCATAGTATGTGAATTAAAAAGGCAAACTAATTTATCAATGTGGTTAAGTTTTCAAAAGTAAATCTGTAGAGTTAAGTTAAACTTATCATTGGTCTAGTGACGACATGCTTGTCGATACTGTGGTGCAAAGGTTATTAACAATTCTTGTTCCATCATCGGAAAAATTTAGAATTTATGAATCTTAAAGTTGGGTATTTCTGGATTATCTGGTTTTATTTCATTTTTAAGCTGGTATTTATAAAATTTTATTGGGAATGACGCCAGAAATAGATAATTTAACGTAGATTGAACGATTATAGAGGATTTTAAATCTCAAGCTTAGCGCAAACGTCTATTAAAGTTAAAAAATGTTATTACTTTCTGAAATTCTCACACAAAACGAAGTTCACGTTAGAAAAAAGTAAAAGAATAAATTATGATACTCTAAGATAGATAAAAATAAAGAAAACAATACATCGTTTATCATCGGGACAAAATAGCGATATTAAAATGACAAAATAGTCTTAACTACCTTATTTATGGTGTAAAAGAACTTGATTTATTCTAAATTTTTTTATACAACATTATCTTTTAACTTTATTCGGGATAGACACTCACTTAATCGAGATAACCTCTTTTAGGTAATTCTGGCCGTTTATAAAACCTATACCTGGCTTATCTCCAAAAATGATCAATTTTTTGTGTGTGAATCATTCCATCATGCTGATTTACAGAATTCCTGTAATGGTTGACAGTTAAGGTATTATGACCAGTGGAATTTTAATCATTGTAGGCCTCATGACTCCGATATTATGATTGATCCCCTCCCAACGCGTTCTATAATGATAGGGATAATGGTTTTTTCGGTTTGGTAAAATTATTAGGAACGACTTTAGTGATCATATCTTTCAACAGCTCCGACGAACCCTCCCACTTCCCAGTATCCTGCCTCGATTGTATTCCCTCGGTCAAAAAATGGATTTGTCTATCTCAACTTCTATGCCTGGTCCACAAACGATTTCCTCATTGTCATTAATGCAATGAGAGCATACTTGTCTAAAGTTACAACAAAACTAACCTAATGGAATTAAAATAGTTAACAACAGAAGGTGTGGAATGGTATACTATTGAAAAATCGTGAGCCCAATAAATTAGGAGTAATTTGTCCAAAAAAGTAACTATTTGTTGCAGGACAAGTATTTTTACATGGCTTAATTTTTTTTATACACGTGTTACAATAATAAAGGAATTATTACGTAATTAACAATAAATACTCCTTTTAGATTTAATGTCATTATTCTTGCAGGCAGTACATATGTTTGATTTTAGTAATCCGAAATATATAAAGAACTGGATGTATGCTTCTTCGCTTGATAACTGTAAAATTGTAATTTCTCGAAAATATTTTCCATTTTGTTTTTGGCGCGTGCGAATGATGCAGAGTTATTTTACTCTTACCCCGAAATGCAACGGCTCACTGCTAAGTCAACAAATTTTAATTCTACAAATTCAACCATAAAGTAAATTTAATTTATTTATGAAGCGTTGTTATTATATCAAGTTAATACTAGTTTTTTAAATTCATTGAAATAACTTAGGCTTCATACACTAAATTTGGATGTTGAACATTAAATATAGTATTTATTTAAAATTTACTATCTTTACTCGGGCTATTATATCTATCTCATTATGTGACATAAAAAACAATTTTGGGAGATTTCGTTGTTTTTCAGAATCTTGAAAGTAAAGATGATACCGTAATAAAAAATATGAAATCTTTGAAGCATCAAAATTACCATTTCTAAAAATCAACTTTTATTTTTTATCGTTTTGGAAACTTTAAACAATAAAATTAAGAAACAAATTTGCCACATGTTTGATAAACAAACAAATTATACATCATCGAAGAAATTATACTTGACCAACTTCGCCTAATCATTACTTACCCATTTCGAATACAAATAAGCTTTGATAAATTTTAATAATTAAATTTTCGGTAATCTTCACAATGTTATTCTGCCGTGTGTGTTTATTTCTTTGAAATAATAAAAAAACATTCTTCTCTTCAAAATAAACCACCGAACTAAGGAATTTATTTTTGAATAGAATTCTAAGCCTAACAACAATATTTCCATAATAGGCGTAATTAAAAGATATTATATTGTATGAGATTAAGAGGATAAATAGTCCCAGATAATTAATTTTAGTTTGGTAAATAATTCCTGCGCATGCTATGCGGCTAAGCTTGCAATTAACATTACCGCGCATTAATATTGAAAAATGAAAATATGTTTTTAATAGACCTTGAATTTTTTGAGTCACAGCTAAGCCATCTTCTAACTTTACCGTATATCAGCTGTCAAGTTGATATTTTATCAAATTACAATTTCCGCGGATTCAAGAATAAAAATCGAAGAAAACTCATTGCAATGAAAATGTGCAAAAATAATTCAAATTTTTATAATCAGCTCTCATGTTGTTTTTAATGATAATTTAATCACAAAAAGGTTATATCTGTCCCATTTAAAATGCCGAAACATTCATAAAGAATTCTCTTTTATGAGTTAAATTTAAAAATACGTCAAAATATGTAGTATACGTAAGTATAACCAGTTTGTTACATCTCAAGTGATCTTGATCATAGTATTTAGGAATTTCGATGCGATATATTTTAAAATACTCTGGAAATGACTTAAACCGTATTTCATACAATTTAAAAGAATTTTAACATTTCTCTTAAATTCGCCTGTCATATTTCTTAATATTCTTGTTAAGAATTAAAATATATAGAATTGATTATTGGTTTTGAGATATTTGCGTTAGATACATTCATACTACCGGGTAATTGGCAGGAAGAAGTTGTTGGCAACTAGCAGTGCCTTGAAACATTTACACACTGCATGGTAAAATACCTTAAGTAAAAACATTCCCATCTTAAAGTTGGTTGAAATTGAAATTTATAGCTTTAATTGTTTCTGCGAACTATCTAAAGTTGCTTTCTTTGTTTGAACTGTCTAAACAACGTGATCGGAAAATTAAATTACTCTCAGCCATTACTGTTTTATGAACGCGAATTCTTGAGATAATTAACTTTTTGAGGAGTGTAATATCTCTAAAGCATGTCAGGATAACATCATTTATGAATTTATTGATAAAAAAGCAGTTTCGATTTTCATCAAATTAAATATGGAAGTTTCAATTGTACTAAAATCGTCGAAAGGCTATTAACTATATCATTTCTGTTTGAAAGCTTACTATGATGAAAGAATTGTCAAACGTTTAAGTGTTATGGAAGAATAGATTCAGGTGAGATCACGAAAAATTGTAATTACTAAAATTGAAGTTAGTTCTTCAATTATAATGTTGTATAATTCGCTTAGAAACAATACTTACATTTTAAACAACTATAGATAATGAAAATTGTTTCATCAATTGAGTAACACGCAAAAATACAATCAACTGGGTTATTATTACTCTTGTTAGTGTCTTAAGCATAAAATATAATTTTGTTAATAATAAAATAATTAATTTTGTTAAATGTAAATTTTTATAAGAGTAGAGAAGAAAAGTCTGACATTGTTTTAAGATACTATGAATCGATACTGTGATTCAAATATAAAAATATCATTTTAAAATAAATTATAAATTTTTCATGTTTGCAAAGGATATTAAAATTAAAATGAATAAACTACGTTTACAAAAAAATAAAATCAAACAGAAATCACTAAAATGCACTTAACGAAACGAAAAATACTTTTTTACAAATCAGAATATTTTATTTTGATCTGATTAAATTGACTCATTATATTTCCTTTATAAATCTTGAAAATCGGAATGAACGTACTTTTAATAATGATAAAAAAAATAAAATGAGTACGTTATTTTGTATTAAAAAACGATCATCTGAAATACTCAATATTTTTAATTTTCAAACGATCCTTCCTCGTCTAGAATGTGTGTGGAAAAAAACTTTAGTTTAAACCGTAATTGTTTTCCTGCTTTTTTATTATGCTCAAACGGAAGATAAAATAAAATCAGGATGTGCCAAAAATATAAAGAGAAAGCAAAGTGTTTTTCGTTTATCAATCAGAACTTCATTAATAACCGGAACAGTTTAATAAGTAGATTTTTATGAAGTATGAACATAGGAATTAACTTATCATCGAGGCTACCAAATAAAACCAAACAATCCTGTTTTAATAAGAACGATCATATTTTTGTTTTTGGTGAATTTTCTTTTTTAACGTTGAAAGAAAATTAAAAAGATTGCTACATTAACTGCATCGCCCAATTATCGATATGAGATCGTATGAAAAGATTACTTAACTACCACAAGATTACATTGAGACAAAATATTTACAATTTCGACCGATTTTTTCCACGAGAATTAAATTCAACGAAACGGAGGAGATTTCCTCCAGTTCAGTATTGATTATAATTGATGAAAACATTTTAACTTATAGTGTTCAAAGTTCAACAGCTAAATGAAATGTCATTCTTAATGAATTTTTAAGAAATTTACATTTTCGAAATAAAAGAAAAAATTAAGCCGTTTTTTATGTTACACAGTTATTAAAGTTCCTTATCCATCAGTTTTAGAATTTTATTAATCTGCAAAAAAGAAAATATTAACTTTTGATAACTCGTTCATTTCAACCATCATCATTTAGCCTTTTATTCAATTATTATTTGCTGGAAAGAAATTTAAATACTTTTTAAACTAACTCGAGATTATATGGAATCAGTCTTAATTATAATATGTCTACAGTCTGTGGTTTTTGTTCACTTGCATTTATGAAGATAAAGAATGTTGATTCGTTGTATACAAAGTTTCGACATGATGTTATTTAAATATTCATTATTTTGGAGAATTTTATCTTTCAAATTATTCCCTTTATCTGTTGAATAATACAAGTAATTTGTTTTGGTAGCAGACTTCAATCTTGGTTTATGGTATTTTCTTCAAAAAATCGACATAAATTTACTTGACTTTTTAAGAGTTGAACTTATTTTCTTCCTGAGTAAAAGCCATAATCTTTAAGCATATTTTACCTTTTACGAACTTTAAAATATGATAATATACCATTTTAAATGCCAAACTTTGAATGAGACAAGATCTCAATGATATTTAAATGATTTTAAAAAATGTAAATATTGTTTCTGGTTGAACTGTTGAACTCTACTTTGTAATTTAATTTTTTCAACTTAGGAAATATCATTGAATCAATAAAATACTTTAAAAAAATAAATTTAGACTATTCACGTTTTTCATTTATTTTTATTAATGAGATGCTGATAAATATATAAATTGAAATAACATAAATTTTTTCAATTTTTGTCGGGCTTAAACATATGAGGAGGGTAGAAACGACGTAAAGGAGATAATATATCGAAAATAAATTTTGAAAAGACACAGAAATGTTTGGTGTTTTTTTTAAATCTTCAGCATTTGAATATATTGTAGAACGAGATAAATCTTTGATTGCTTTCCAGTTTTCGATATTTAAATCAACGTTTCTACTATCCTTGGTAAATACAATAAAAGTACCACGTGAGCAATATTTTGATCTGATACATTCTTTTTTTTATCATTTAAAAATTTGAAATTGTTGGAAATATTATTTTTGGTTTTCTCAGTTTGATAATTATTTTTGTATAAATCGAAAAAAGAATGAGAATAGGTCTCGCTTCCACAGTCCCAAGACTTTAAAATTGACTCCATCATTAATAATATCTGGGACGAGATCTGATGATTTTGTGTCTGGTCCTCTTTCGATAAGCCTCTGAATTGATTCAAAAAATTTTGATAATATCTTCCAAGCTTATGATTATAAAAAATTAACACTTTATGTAGAATATCTTTAAAACAATCTTCGCATTCTAGTTGATGATATGGAGGAATATTCGTAAAATCAAATTCATATTTTAATTCATTATCAATTGAACACATCGATAGAAAGGAAAGATACTTTGGTTTATAATTCTAAAATATCAATAAATTATACATCAAGAAGCTTAAACAGAATTGAAAGTTGATTTTGAAAAGAATTTAATTTTGGAATTTGTTGCAGAAAAGAGTTAAATCCATATACATAGATAGGTAAGATATTGATGACTCTTGATTTTTCTCTTCTAATTAAAATACAAAAGTTTTTTACTCGTTATTAGATATCATTTTAGTATATCTACCAAAATCAATTATCAGTAACCAATGATCAAATAACTATGTTTAACAATATATTGAAACCATATTTAATTTGTCTAATTCATTTGTACTTAAAATAGATTTAATCAGAAAAATCCCAATAAAATGTAGGTATTTTCGATAAATGCTCATTCTTTATTAAAATTATATTTTTACATGATTGTCTCATCGATATATTCACATTGTAATGATTGGTGATGACACACAAGTATTCTTGCAGATAATTCGTATAATGTTTTATCGACGAATATATTTGGTAAAATATAAGATTTTTTCCTATTAATTTTATGTTAAAATACTCTTTAAAAATAAAACCTTCTTCTTTGTATGATAAATTATTGCAAGACGTCAACACCTGAATTTTAGAGCGTTGTTACGTTGATAAAATACTCAAATTCTGATATATAATTGCCAGATTTGAGAAAATTCCTGTCCACTTGTTTCACATATCTAAATTAAAGTAAAACAGAAAACAGATTCATATCTGAAGCCATTCCTATTTGTATTGATGAAAGATAAATCATGTTTTTCATGTCAAAATTCATCCAGTTGCGAACAGGTAGAAAGTTCGACAGATAGTTTTCCATTAAAAACATGCCAATGGATAATCGTTTTTCACACTCCTTAACATAAGATTGAACATACTCTTATGCCGCTAATAAAGTTGGTAAATATGAGAAAATAAAACTCGACAACATCTTTTTTTATCTTTGATATTACTTAAACATGAGAATGTTTGGAACCCACCATCACTTTCAATGTGAGTACAAAAGTTAAGATTGTTTCTTTCGTTTGTTACATTCTTTTTAATATTCACCTTTTAAATGATAAAATTCTACATAGAGAACTGATAGGTCCAGGTAAATGGTTATAGGTAGTTGGTAGCTGTTTCTTTCGTACATGATTGAAAAATTTAAAGATTTCACCGATTTCTCCATTCATCCAAATTGTTAAAGCTCGAACCAAAAGGTAAACTTCAGAATCGTAAAGGATATTTTTGTTTTTGTTGAAATCTTGACTTCTTTGTTTCTGGAACAATTCATGAACCGATTGATGTAGAGTATGATTGAACGATAAACTATCCGGAACAATAACGAAAATAAATTGGTTTTTCTGAACATAACAACGCTTTATAATTTTAAAACCTCCAAATATTTGTTGAATGGTTCTTAAAAAAATAGTTATCAAAAGCTAAATGTTTGAAAAAAAACCAACATAACTAGATGATTGAGATTTAATGATTTGTGAGAAGTATTTAAGATTGTCAGTTATACTCTCATTAGATTCACAGAAAATCTATTATAAAACATAAAAAACCTCTTTATCAACATAATCTTCATCAATAACTTTTCTTTTACTCTTATTCATTCTTATAGTAAAGTCCAATCTTGGTTATACTTTGTGAATGATATAAAAATTTATAAAATCCAAATATATGCGATTAGCGAATTATACAGATTTAACTTTGTAACTATTTACTTTGAATAAACAATTTACAAAGTAGATTCATGAAAAAGATATTACGAAATCTCCTTTCAAACTTGAAAATATTTCGTGATAAAAGTTTTCCTGTTCGGTTTAAACGTCGAAATAAATTTTAAATTAAGAGCTTTTTCATTATCCGAATTTATTAATTAAAACCCATTAATCAAAGATGTACATCTTATTTCAACCTCGTATTCTTTTATTTCAACTCTGTTAAAAGTTCATTGATATATCAGATGAATACATACGTAATCTATGATTAAAGAAATGCTGATGGACACATCATTTAGTTTTTTTTATCTTTTGTATTAAACAAATTCACGGTTAAATCTTTGTGTATTTAAAAGATTAAAACTATTTGAAAATTCAAAAAATCATTTGTTTAATTAAAACTTATAATATCTCGAGAGAATAATGTTGTGAAATTTATTTGCGCATAATTGGGCAAGGAAGTTTCCCTCATTAAAAAATTAATAATATAATTCACAAAATTTTTTCATTTTTTTAGTTTTTATTTGACAAACATGTTTATTATAATTTTTAAATGGATATTATCAAAATCTGTTTATTCAGCAAATTTTACGTTTTTGTGTTATTTGATAGTTCATTAAATTATTTTTCTGCCTTTCTCTCTTCTCAGCTGAAAAAATTTGATTTACCATTTGTACACATCATATAACAAATCTTATCATTTATGTGAACAACAGATTTTGATTAACTTTAAAATTATGTTCAAAATTAAAATTTTATGCGTCATAAGCATCAATAACAATTTAAAGAGAATTATTTTGAAAATGTAGTTGTGCCTGATTAAAGCCGATGTCTTTAAAATCAAAACCTAGATTTGACAAACATTTTTGAAGTTCATACTTTCCATGTGCAACAGATGGATCAGAAAAATCATCAATTTATCCTTAAAAAGAACATTCAACAAATAAGATTTGAGTTAAATGTGAAAAAACAATTTAAAGATCAAGATAAAATTTTTATTCAGTGTTGAAATACGGATATTTGAGGTGTTTTGTTGATTTTTAGAGTTCCAGTTTAAATTCAACTCTTTGAGAATTGCATCCATAACCATGATAAAAGCAAGGCGGAGCTGAATAAATAGTTATCAAAGTTTTAGAATAACTACTATCAAAATTGAATGTTGTCAAAAACTTTCAGTCAAATCATAAATGGATTCCGAGACAAAATTTAAAAAGGAACCTCTTAAAATAGCCCATACTGAATTTAAAAAAGGATACTTTAATTTAATAGATTGGGCTATTTTAGACAGCTGTCTACTTTTGTGACTCTAATTAGAAAATAAAAATCTCATGAGATTAAATATATTGTAATTTCTTTAATACGACATCATTATTTTTATCTATGGATGGATATTATGAATAATAACAGGAAAACAACAATTTCATTACGTAGGTTTTTGAAATTGACAGGATAATATGATAAGAGATGAATTCTCTAAATTTTGTTTTGTAAAACAAGCATGTGCCAAAATAAATTTGAACTTAAACAGAAAAGATGCAACAAATGAAAATTTAGTACATGCAGGATCCAGATGCTGCCAAGATCTACGAAAAAATAGCAGTTACAAAATGAGAACGTACTTCAAACAGAATTAGAAAATTCAATAAAATTGCGTGCACACATCAAAATGGTATTGCGTAAAGAATAAAAACCCATTCCATAGGTATTGGAAAGCCAAAAGGCTGTCGAATGGAATATAAAAACTGATATATATCAATCTATGTCAGCTGAAGTGTCATAATATTTTCCTTCATATCAAATAATAGCAAACTCATTCTAATATGTCAAAGTTTGATCATCTTTAATTTTATAAATGTTATACATCGTTATTTCTATAATGGTTATTTTATCTTGGTGGTTTTGACCTTGAAGCATCGGACGTGTCGCCTAAAAATACTGTTGATATTTATCAAAAGAAATTAGGCATTAAAACGTCTCTAAAAAAAATTAAATAAATTTCTTTGCTAAAGAAAGCCCGTGTAAATAATAATAAACTTTAAATCAGTTTCAATTTTAGGTCTGCTTGACGAAATTAAGGTGGAGTGAATAATCACAAAATGTTTTCGACCGGTTTAAAAAATCAGCAAAGATATTAAAAACCAGAAGAATCTTTGTAAATTAAAGATTATATTCAATAATTTGAATAAATCCTGTAAATTTATTGATTTTATTTTTAAAAGCTTAAATATTATTCATGAATTCCATCACGGCTGATTATGATTCACTTTAGCCTTGAATATTGCAAAAAATTAAAATATTCTTTTTTGATTTTGAAGTAAAATTAAAATTGAGGAGAAAATCACGTGACAATTTTATATGTTATTTTGAACGTCAAGATATTTTACGCTGCTTTTGAGAAGTACTTTAATGGTAAAAAAGGTTAGAAACTTCATTTATTCCTTAAATTATTCATCCATGACATAAAGCCAATTTCATCGATAAAAGATCAACAGCTGTGACTATTTTTATGTTTTTAGTTTATCAGAGCTAAAACCAAAAGTTTGCTATTCAGACTATTTTTAAAATTATATAAATCTTGCCAACTTTCTTGAATTTTTAAGTTTTTAGCTAAGTTAAAAACAGTTAAAATTAGTTAAAAAAATATCTTAAAGTTAGAGTTAAAAAAAACTCGACGATGATTGGTTAAAAAAATAAGTGGAATCGTATTCTGACAACTTTATAAAATAATTCCCTTCAATCGTTCACTATCTTTAAGGTAAATTGAATCAACTCATTTAGTCTTTTAAAAACATATTTATGGGGTTTTTATTTATCTTAATATGTTTGATATAGCTTAAATATACGAATATTTGTGTCCGTTGTAACGTAAAATCTTTTACAGTGATGTTTCTCTGAGTAAATTATTCTGAAAACCATAAATAGTTCTTTTGAAACAATAAAAAATTCTTAATTAAAAAAAAGAACTTTTATAATATCTCAATGGAGTATAACGTTTAAAGAGTCTTTTCAGGTATGGATGTTGAAAATTTCCATATTTCTATCGATTTATAATTTGTATGTGGTGAGTAAATAACAAAAGCTGTATTTTTATGCCATTAGATATCTTGAAAGTCGAACTGCGGCAATAACGAGCTATATAAATGACCCATAAATTGATCTTTTGTGAAAGGATGGTATAAGGCTGCATATAGTAAATGTTCTAAAGCAAATAAAATGAAATATTCATTCAAGATTACTTATTTCTTCAAAATTTATTATTTGTGTTGTTTCTTATGTTATTATTTTTTAAGCATGTTATCCAATAAAAATAAAAACTGTTATCCTAGAATCATGTCAGAAAACACTGTTTATCGGTTTGATTATCATAGAAAAATAATTTCGAATTAGGCGTCTACCTGTTTCAAGTATTAAAGAAAATTTTTGCGGATAAACATTCAACTTAGTTTTCTTCTAAATTTTTATTGATCTTTGTTTTAAATGATCAATAAGTTTGGTTTTACCTTAAATAATTAGATTGAAAATATAATTTAAGTGTGTGATGCAAAAAATAGAGCAATATTTGGCAGTATAACCAAAATACTCTCAAGATCTGACTTAAAATGTGTTAGATCTTGTGTTTTGAAACAAAAAAGGTTTTTTCATACTTGATGACAAGTGTGAAGATCTATTTTCTGAGAAGAAAATATTTTATGCCATTATGCCCAAAAGTAAATTATAATTTTTATTATGGAGATAAATGTTGTTATATTTTGATTTGATCAAAGATTTAAGGTTTAGGCCCGATAAAATGAAACTAGATTGATTAAATTAACCATTTTTGAGAAAGATAAAATTTCATGTTTTGGAAGAACGTTTAACTTGTTTGATTTGATTATAATGCTAAAATATTTCAATTTTACCTAGTAAAGGATTATTTCCTTTTCTAAAAAACAACTGTGAGGTTTTTTCATTGAAAATCGTCAAAAATCTGTTTGAGGCTTTTTTAAATAATCAAACATAATGAATACAGATAACGGACAATTTTACAAAAAGATAACTCCAAATAGAATGAAAATATGATTCAAATTATTTTTCAAAAACAGAAATAAAACTGTTTATCTTAAATTATATGTGAACTATCCCTCCTAATGACCATATAAGGAGATAGTTTTCCCATGCTTTAACGTTACATATTATATTTGGTTATCAAACATTTTAAACAAAATAATTTCAAGCAAACAACATCAGTTTAAACGAAATATCGCTAAAGAGTATAAATATGACAAATCTTTGTTTGGTAACTTTGATTTGGTGGTACAGGTGGTTAAATGAGGAGACATATGTTTCATTTACTTTATATAGTGTTGATAAATTGTTATAACGATAATATGAGTTTTACATTTATAAACAAACACACATTGAACCTTTTAGTTCCCAAAACACAATATACAAGAGTAGATTCAATATCTATAAATTTTATTTTCCTCTCGTCGTATAACTGGCTCGAATGTTGAATAACTGTGGTTAATGATGATAAATATTACAATACTTCTTTGAAACTGATTGGAATCAATTTTCATGAATAGATATGCCAAAATTATTTCAATTTATATGAATCTTCCTGAGGGACAAATAATTTTAAGAACAAGATTTTATTAGTTTCAAATTTATGTGCGCCATGATTAAAAATTAGAGCGTTTGAACAAATAGAAAATATGGCTTTTAAAATTAGTTAAAAGATCAAATTCATTGAACAAAGTTAAAATACTTTCAGAAAAATAACTGCGAACAGATGATTTTTCTCAAGGATTTAAATTGAATAGTTAACCTAATAAGTTGAAATAGAATGAGAAATCACTCAAGACAATTTAATTGACTTTAATTTTATCTTCTGCTTAAAATTTTGTAACTATCATAAATTTATAAGGTGATTGAAGTTTTCCTACTTCATCAAACTTATTAATTTCACAAGAATGCAAATCTTTTTGGTTTCATTTTAAATTGAAAATAACGATGCAAGGTTAAAATAATTTTATTTTTGTTTAATATTATAAAATATATGACGTTTGATACCCTTCGTATGGAATAAATTATTTCGTATGTATTAATCATTAAATTAATGGCTGAAAAATTTATTGGATATCTTAAATTATGAAGTCATGTTTACACGTAGATCCACAAAATCTAAAAACAATTTTTTAATGTAAACGTTAAAAATGCCAATAATTTACCTTGAAATAAAATTATTGATTCATTCTCAAATAAAAAATCTCCAAAAACTTGATAAGACAAAATACAACAATTTACGCATTTATACAATTAGTTAATGCTGATTATCGTTATCTCACCTTAATCTCATTTAATTTATCCAAAAAATTTTATTTTTAAAAAGGCTTTCTGAAATTATATTTCCGTGTCAGTCGAAAGATAAAAAGGTATAATTGGTAACTCTTTCAGTGTTTGAATGTTAGATAATAAATTTACCAATTCTCAGGTGTATAACAGTTATTTTTCATTTCATCATCTAGCAGTTCATGCAGGGTTGGAAAATCCGTGCAAATGATTTTCGAGGTTTAGAAGCTTAACGCGTGATCAATGGGTAAATTCATTTAAATATATGTGCTTTTATATTTTTTTGAAATTATTAATTTTCTTCAAAGCGGAAGTGTTAAAATCATCATAATTATATGCTTATACGAAAAAGGGAAAAATCAAAACCTAATAAATCAGAGTTGGAGGTTCATTCTTTAGAAAATTCCCAACCGTTATAACAATAGTTTTTAGAGAGCTCAAATTCGATAATAAAACTTAAAAACCAAATATAATCATAGAAAAACAATGCAACGCTCACTTTGCTTTCCTCATCAAAAATATTTTTTTATATCATGGCTTATAGCTACAGTTGATATATCATATAACCGAGTCTTTTTAATCATGGTTAACAAAGAATTTTTGTTTCTATAAATTTAAAATGTCACTTGATGAATGTTAATGTTTTACTTTACTCCGAATCGAAAAATCCAAGATCTGTTTACTTAACCACCTGTACGACTGGTATTTGTGAAGAATTTTAACAAATAAATGAATAACTTAAAATGTAAGAATATTTTACCACTTAGAAAAATAAATTGTCCAAAAATCAATTAAGATTGAAATATTTACGAATGAAAAAGTTAAATTTTAAAATTGTATTATTATACTGTTGATCAAACTTTAAAAGTTTAAAGTTCGTCAGATGTAATTGTATGCGACGTTATGATTTTTCTTCTCTCTAAATCATCGGCAGGCTGTGGTTTGTACACATTTTGTGACAAGAGGTCAGGTATATCTGGGGCTGGTATCCAATTATTTGCGATCCATTTTTCTCCTTCCAAAACATCGCATCCACCATGCAAAGAATAAGGGTCTAATACTCCAAGAAGCCCCTTATCGTTGACCAGATGGTTGTACCACATAACCAATGTTCCTTTCCTTGGAGATACAACTAATGATCCGTTGTGGCAGAATTGACTTAGGTTATATAAATCCCCTTTGGTTCGTTTTAGAAATTCCTTGAATATAGATTTGTCCAATAAATACTTCATGAGTATAGTTTGGATCATCAGCAACAGGAAACGCAGTTTCTCCTCCTTTCTCTACGTCGTTTAAATAAACAAGCGCAGTCATATATCTGATTTATCGAAGTAAAAAACCGACAAATTCGACAATTTTGGGCTGTTGAAGCCACACGTGTATGGCAACAAGGAAATGTCGGAAAGCTACTCTTATTCTGACTATCAAAGTGTGCGTGATAGTGGCCATGTGGTAAATATCTAACAACATTTTTTTAAGAAACACCTTAAAACTTGTATCGGTTCAGTTCCATAAACAATTTCCTTGTGCAGATTTGTAACCTTTTCCAGTCTAATGTTAAAATGGATTTACCTTTCCATCATTTTTTTAAGTATTTTGTCATTTTCATGATGAACATCCAACCATACTTGATCGCTAAATCTGTCTCTATGATGAGGATGTAGTTCTTTGAGATCGGCGAAAAATTCGAGGAGACCACGGTGGTTTATATTTGCAAAGCTTTCTCTTGATACCCATTTTTCTCCATTTTCTTCATTAATTTTGATCTCAAACTTGGCAATTCTAAATCATGTAAGTAATAAACATCTCATTTATCTCATCTTCATTTAAATACAAGTAATTGATGCTATAAGCCATTTTTTTCAACTAATATGAGTAACAATATTAACTTCGTCTGGGAGATTGAGCTTATTGTCTTTGTTAATATCGAAGAAATCAAAATTTGAGGTATAATCAGTGAGGTTGTGCCTTGTGTAATTTTTAGATTTGATGGTCTCAGGATCAATGTGAAGCTGACTGGAAAACATACCAGCCTTTTGGGCTTTGCCAATAATGTAATCACATTCGTAATCTTCTAAGTAATTTTCAACCACGAAGACTGGTGGGTTAATTGCCACGGTTATCAATTTGTGAGTTTTTCCGATATCCAAATTCAGTTCTCTTTCATACCCAACCTTTACTTAAAGGTGTATAATACGTGTACGGGATCCCATCTGAAAAGCTTGATATGACTTTTATCCTTGGTGTAATCACAGCCTTCAGAGGATGTTTCTTCAGATGCGCAAGAACTTTCGCTAAAAATTTGTTTCGTTTCATGATGTGAAACAGAGTGGTTGATAAGTTTTTCAAACGATTGAATTTTCCAACAGATAATAGAAGGAACAATAATAAATTTTAAAAGCATTAGATATCTTTCAACAGGTAATTTTTCAAAGTGTGACTCCACCGGTATAAGTAACGGTTTTATCTGATGACAACAGTTTATAACACAAGTAAACAAAATTATTTCAGTTCTATCAGATGAAAGGGATTTAACAGTTTCTTAATCAAATACATAAATTTAAAATAAAAACTAGATTCGCGTGTGTTGCGTGTATTTCTATTGAACAAATTTTTGAGAAACAACCATAATGATTATTATGATGAGTCAATTAAATCATATAAGCTGAAATTAGTTCGATAACTCAGTATTTTAAACCACTACTTTTAAAGTATTCTAACTAACTTAGAAATTAATTTTCACTCTGAAAATACTAAAATTTTCAATGCTTATTTCGGTTAAGTTTCTTCAACTAGATTACAGCGTTGTATTAAAGCCAGAATACCATGCGCATGCGAGTTGCTTGTTTCGAGATGATACAATGTTTTAACCTCAAACATATATGAAAACTCTGTGTGTAAAAATACAATTGGCTATGCATCTTTAAAATGTAAAGGAAAAAATCTATCGTCTAATTATCAAATATTTAATAAAATAGATATATTTTCAATAAGCACGAGAGATTAAGCATTCCAGAGTTCTTATTTAAAAAATTTATATTTTTTGGCATAAAAATTATCAGTTAGCTTCCTTTAAACGCTGACTTTCTTGAGGTATTAGATATTTAAAAGCTTGAGCATCCGAAGATAGATGTTTTTATCTTGTTAGATCCTCAAAATGGATATAACTGAACGAAATCTATGAATTATGATGGCGTTAAAATTTTTTAAAAGACTGATAAAGTACCATATATTCAGTTATAATGTATCAAATTTTGAGTCCGGTATTGATTTGATCATTTGAATCAATGTCAAATTTTTAAAATAAACACTTTAATATGTGAAAATTTCAACTTTAAAATTAAAAAATGTCATAATCCAGCTACTTTTGGAACTGCTTGAAAAGATTTCAGTCAAAAATAGTCTTTTTATTAAAGTGAGGAATAATATTTCAACTTAAAAGATTTAAGCTGATAAATTCGAGACGAGGCACCGATTAACTGACTAAAAGTAAAAAAAACTAACAAAAATAATAAATTTATCATAAGCCTTAAGAATAAAATTTTTACTCAGTGATATCTATTTGCCATTTTTGGAAGGTTAAATTGTTATGTTTGACTCAAATCACAGTATAAAAATAAGTAAAGTGATCCTAATTTGAAGTTAATTTTTTGTATGCTCAAACAAAATCGAACCCCATAAAATAATATCATTTTTAATCTTAGTTTATAATTTGTGAATCAATTACTGCATCGTTAAACATTAAAAATCTATAAATTGAGTTTATGAAGTTTACTTGAGAATATAAAAAATAATAGAAAATTTCTGATAACAGGCTACGCCCTTCGTTGGTTATATGTATTTAGAAATTTTTGAAATAATAGATTAAGGACGTGAGTAACAAAAGTTTTAAATATAACAATAACGTTCAATATAATTCCTAAAACAAGGGGTTTTTTAAATTTTTGTCGTTATACTTCCACCCACGAATAAATTATCACATGTTATTTTTTCAAATAATTAATTCAAAGGCAAAAGATACAGACCCCTAACGCAATCATTATCTTCAATGTCCATACTTAGCTTATAAAAATCTATGAACAATATCAAACGTTATTTTAAAATCGAAAATTTTAAGCCGATAATTTTCAATTCATTTAAGAATTTTTTATAAATGGTAGTGTATGTTTTGTCGAATTCAAATCTCAAATAAGAAAATTGTACTTACAATTTTTTTAATTTAAACTTGGAAATTTTCAAAACAAA